>VZSG01001161.1:101649-114071 GCA_013398315.1 Nothoprocta pentlandii | reverse complement strand
AATTGAATGGAAAATTCATGTTGAGTGAAAAATTTTAATCTTTCAGATTACATTTATCTCTAAGCAACTGTATTGAGATTGAAATAATTCCTGTTTTTTTCCTGACCTTGGTAGGAGTCTAGGAAAAAAAAAAATCACAATCTGGAGCACTGAAGCAGGTGATGTAGGTCATTCAGAGGCTCTATTTAAGGACCATATGCTATATCGACTTAGAGAAAAGCATGATCGTGAGGGGAAGAAAACTTTTAGGGAAAATGTACTGTTCCGAAATGCAGTAGGTATTGGTTTATTATTTTTAAAGAAAACACTCCTTAAAGATGCATAAGATAGTGATTTATTATTTTGGCTACTGTTCTTTGTCTTTGGGAACAAGACTTTCACTGTAATGGAGCCAGGGTTCTGATGCTTTGACATGATTATAAATTGAGGTCAAATGCCCTGCAGGAAACAGCTATACAAAGTTTACACCATTGTAAATAGCATCGGGGTTTTGTTTTGTTTTCCTCCAATTCCCTTTCCAGAAATTCTAAGGAATGGTGCACACTGTCTCTGTTTTCCCATCAAATGATGTTAAACACCTGGAATTTCAAGTGCTACAGTATGGGGACTAGTGACCGGTGAATATACATAAAGGATATGAGTTTATAAAGCCCTGTTGAAAAGACCCATGGGGGTAAATACTACACCTGAAGTAAAGGTGTACTGATAGAAATGTAAAGAAGTGTGGGGAAGTAAATTTGGGGATTACCACCTTGTTTTTTTTTCCCTCTTAATTGTATGATTTCATTATGTTTTCATCAAAATGGGAGTCTCTGAAGGATCCCGGAACAGTAGCTGCTGTTGGTCTCTGATGGATCAGAGGGCATCAGGAAAGCAGCTGCTTTCTTTCCAGTAACCTTCATGTTTTTTGACCTCCTGAAGATGGTGAAAGGGTATCACTTATACTAACTTTGCATTAAATTACCTGGTTAAAGTCTGAATATAAGTTTTAGCAGTGACCAGCTTGTGCCTGAGAGCACTCTGTGATCCATGCAGAGCTCCAGGAGCAAGGCTTAGCAGTGCTGGCAATGGAGCCGAGTGCAGTTGGGAATACAGCACATCTAGATGCCACTTAATACAACTGCCTTTACTTAAAGACATGCAGGCTTTACCTGAAGGCACTGTAAAAAGCATTCAACAGTATTGCTGCTGTCTGTCACCTCATCTGAATCATCACAGTCATCAGTGACTCTCTGCTGTAACTGGCACTTAATGGGCTGGAAAAACTAAGGGAGGTTTGATAGGCTCACTCTACCCACTCTTCAACTTCATGTAAAAGAACACAAAACAATCGGTACTTGTATTTTATTGCCTGTTGCTATTCTATATGTGCTGAAGGAGAAAAACAAGTCTTATAATTGTGGTATTATTCATGTGGCATGTTTTCTTCTGAGTGTACTTCATGGCAGACAACATTTTTTTTTCTCAGTGCTGAGTCATGCTTTAATGATCATGTGTGTGTTTTGGTCTGTAAACATACGCAGAAAGGTACACAAGTACAACTTTTTTTTTTTTTAAATTGGAGTGTCTCAGCCACTTCTCAATGTCTCTGCTTAGTTTTAAGCACCTAGTTGTAGCTATTAATTATGCTGGTCCTGCAAAATTGTGTGAGGTTTTTTTGTTTACTGCATCTTAGTCAAATGGAATTATTCCTGTGTAAAGTAAAATGCGTTAAATATGTGCACAAAGTTTTCTTGCTTAGCATACTTTATTTGGGGGTTAAAATGCTCAATATGTGTTACAGTTAATCTCTGTAGTAAAGGTGATTTTATTTTCTTCTCCAGAAAGACTTTGTGCCTGGCTAGGTTAAAGCTGGGTTATGGTCTATTAGTGTGATGGATATCATGCTCCGAGAGTAGTGCCTGGAAACCATTTGTGTAAGTTTATGCACTGCCCAAGGGCGACAGTTCAAAATTTCTTAGCAAAACAGCAAATTCATCTTCCCCAAGTGTGCTCCTTAGCCTGAGTCACCTTGTCAAACAGGTAGCGGTGGATAGCAATTCACTGGTGTTCAGTCTCTTGCCTAACAATGTTGTTACCTCTCTTTGCTCTTTTAAAGTTCAGAGAAAGCTTTTTTCTTTTTGTAAACTGCTGCTATCCTGCTTGTCCAACAGTCACCTTGCTCTTTGATCATCAGCATGATTCAGCTACATTTGCCTCTTGCCTGCTGCCAGGGAGAATAGTGCAGACAGGTAGATTAGTTGTTCATTTAGATGGGCAGATCTGCTATTCATTTAGTTGTGGGGAGGAAAAGATTAAATGTAAACCTGCAAGTAGGTTGTGCCCGAGCTGCAGAGGTCTGATACTTAAATATTAGAAACCAAAAAGAGAGATTTGCTCTTCAGAAAACTTACTTTCTCTTCTGCTAAGCAAACAGGCAAAGAGTTTACTTATAAATGTGTTTCTTACTCGTTGAGTCCGAGGTGCTCTTTACCAGTTTGAATGATTGCGGACTGGTCAAAGTGAACCAAGTGAGGGCTCCAGTGACCAAGGTGAGGGATTCCATTCTTTCCAAGCTTTCGAATATGAGAGGATGTAGGCAAAGTTCATGTACTCCTAGTTGTGCTCTGGGATATGGCAGAATGCTGTTGAAAAATGTAAAACTGGGAAGCAACAGTTCAGTGTTGTACTGGCTTGCTATGTGGGCTCCCATACATCTTCCTCTTTTGTTTCATGACAACATTTTAAAAGAAAAAGATATGAAAGATCTTATGTGTTTTACCTAGTTAAAAACTGTGGCTTTTCACAAATATATATTTTTAAAAATCCTCTGACATCTAATTTTGGAAGGACATTATTGAAAGACACTTGTGCTAGTAAAACATAGTTTGAATTTACTGTGTGTAGTCTAAAGATAAATCATTGGAATCTTACCTGCTTTGCTCACAAATACCTAGATATCTAGAATATCGTATTTTCTGCAAAGAGCAAATCCACGAAGTTTGAGAGCTACCCTTATGGTTTGAAAGGACCTGTTAGTGAAGATCAGGAGCCCTTTCACAGGTTGCAGGTGTGGGGGCTTTTTCTTCAATATTTTATACTTCTGATCCTTCTATACACACAAATCATGCAACACACTCAGGTGAGATAGAAGTAGACTGTGAATAAAGATATGTTTAGTAGAATAGGTGGGCTATAGGTCTACCCCTTAGAATATTTCTTTTTCTACTCTCAGTAAACGTAACTTTTAATGTTTCAGACAAAGAATAAGACACTTCTTCTAACACAATTTCTAAGCAAAGTAATTTCCTCATGAGGAAGAATAGCTGTATGTTCTGTAACCACAAGTTCAAATAGAAAAATAATTGGAGAAGCATTTCTTAAGACTATACAGAAAGTATTTGACTTCAATATTGTTTGTACTTTTTAATATTTTAACATGGAAATAACCTAAGGCTGTTTTCAGTAGCTGATCACTTCAGATTTCATTCTCTTGCAGAGAGGGAGGAAACTACATATTTAAGGAGTATAGCTATTTTAATGGAAACTCTATAGGCCAATACAGGAAAAGGCTGTTCTTTCAGATCTTCCTCACGCACACACGCACAACCTTTAGATGTCTATTTCGGTACATAGAGAACATAAAAATGGATGACTTCTTTTTGGATGAATTAGAAATTTCCTTACACAAAACTTTGGATGAAAACCCACTTGTTTGTTGAAGGGCAAACACATCACTCATAATTTCAGTATGAAAGATGAAGGTGTATCTGGGATCTCTTTGTCCACAGATTTCAAAAGGGTAACTTTATTCATCGGGATGATAATTTGGCCCTGTATGAAGCCAGTATATAAAATGAGGCTGTTAGGAAAATTCAGTAAGAGTAACAGTTTGACCTTTCCCTTTCCAAGAGATCTTTACTTTCTGCTAAGTTCCAGCTTGATTTAAACTGTGTAGCATTGAGATTTAGATTAGTTTATATTAGAAAACTGAAGTGTTATTATATGGGTTTGCCAGGTAATCAAAAACATCTCTATGGTTTAAATGAAATCAATATACAGCTTTAACAAGCAGTCAATAGTTTTAGTTTCAGTAACTTGCCAGATGTTGCTGCATATGTATCTATAAAGATGTGCACACATCTAAACCAGTTTATTCACTGCCGCACGTAGCCTGAATCATTGGGGTGTTGGAAGGAGCAGTTACCAGGTACTGCAGACTGTGTCATGCTCATGGACTCTGCTCCTCCTTCTCAGCTCCTTGTGGATAAACTGGTCATCCTTCCTTGGCTGCAGTGCATTCAAATTTGCTCTCCCTTTCCATTTCTACATTTAGAAAGGGTATGCGAGTGAGTAATCATATGTAAAATGAAAATTTATTGGTGTATGAAGTCTATTTACAAACCTAACATCCCTGGCTTTCCACACCAGGCTGAGGGTAGTCGAGACTTGGAGGATGATTCAAACTAAATCCCCTGCTTCTGCAGAGAAAGTGGTGAGGTGTGAAACTCTCCTCCTCCATTGGAGTAAAGCTTTGGATGCTGGAGTATGACCATGAACTAGTAAATTAAAAGGCTGTTCAGCTTGCAGCCTTCTTGTCAGCTCATCTTGTGTCTCTGCCAGGGATGGTCCCAGTGTAACAAACTTGATGCAAAGGAGCACAGTCTCCTTCATTTTCCCCTTTGCAATATTTGCTTATGGCCCTTTCTGTCACCAGGTACTGGGAGCAGGGCATGGAGTAGTCACCAGCTGCACTATTTCCAGGAGATCATAAATAATCACAAGAAATATGTTCCTTGATCTCCTCTGAGACAACCAGGAAAGAGGAACAGCTGAACAGCTTATTTGGGGGAGCAGTTTTATTAGTCTGAGCTGTTCTTCAGCATGTAACAAGTGTTACTAAAGCCTCCCTTCACTCAAAGGGATTAGAAAGCAAATATTTATCTATTGTTTCAGTTTTACTTTCTTTACATTTGACTGATCTCTGGATTTTGACAAATTCCCAGTGAATGCACAGGCACTGGTGGGAGTGAGGATCCTGTGCTGCTACAGCCCTTCTCCTAGCAAGTCCTGGGAAAAGGAAGCTGTTTTTTTTGCCCTTTCTTGTTATTGCTAATCTTGGCCATATCTTTATTCCAAGCCAAAGCCAGACTTCTTGACTAGCCCAATCCTCTCTGAAGTTCTCAAAGATGTGCAGGCAAGCCCAGTGCAGGGAAGCAAAAAAATAGCATTTAATGTGGCACTTGCCAGGTAAAATTACTGCTTGCTCAGAAACAAACAGGAAACAGGATGTTTTCTAATAATATTAAAAGTAGTGATAAATAATGCTCTGTTCCTGGGTGGTCATAAAGCCAAATAGGGAGAATGAGTCAGTCTTCATTGGCAGGGATTATTGCAGGGAAAAAAATCATTTTTATCTTCCTTCTCTTATTTTGTAGTCTGTACCCTTATGAGGTCTTCCTCATGGGGAGAATTCTAACCTGCTTACTTGCAACGCTAAACCTATGTGCAGCTGCAAATCTTTGAAGGATTTTTGGTCAAAAATATAAAAACCTTAGGAAGTTCTGGGAAGCATCGCAGCCAGGATCTCCTGGAGCCCTAATGACTGCTTTGTGTTCCCACTGCTGAGCCCAAGCCCAGTGAACATTCACTCCGAGCTGTATTAATCAAGAAGGAATTAAATTATTTGATTCAAAGCCCAGGTTACTGAGCACACCGAAATGAAAAACCAAGCAGTAACATAGACGACATCTCTCTCTGCAGACGTGCAGTGCCTGACTTCAGCAGAGCTGTTAGTGAGAGAACAGCAGGTTTTAGATGTATCACCCCATCTTGGGTGGCTGTAAATTGGTGCAGCTCCATTGGAGTCAGGCACCGCATAGCTGTATGGTGAGACAGAGTTTCCTGTCACCTCCGTGATTAAAAAAGGACACCCTGGGAGTGCTGAAGCCCTAAACTAACACTTTCCCCAGCACGGTGCTGGCAAATATGGCAGGGGTGGGCTTATTTGAAAGGAAATGTACAGCTGCTAGCTACTGCCTTTCTGACCCTATGGAGGTGTTGCAGCCCTGTAGCAATGCAAGATGCATATGTGGTAATGTTAATAGAGAGATTCCTTCTGCTGCCTGTAAACTGAGCTTTCTTTTCATCAAAAGAAAAACACACAATATTCTTGTAAAATTATGTTTGAGTTGTTTGTTAGAATGGTTTTTGGTTAATAATCAAGTGCAAGTTTAAGCCTTAATAAAATCAGTATCCAGGGTAGTAGAATAATAAATGTTCATATAAGCTTAAGTAAAGTGATTGAAATAATAAGCAAGAACTGTACATTTATCTGTTAAATGATAAGGCTAAGACAGGCTTCGGAAACAAAAAGGATGTGAAACAAATATAAACCAAGATGTGAAAAGATAGCATCCTGAGAGAAGCTCTTTGGTCCATTTGTGTTACTGTTTCTGTAAGTGAATTCATTATGCTTTTCTCTGATTATGTTTAGGTAACAAGTTGAATCATGGTTTTTTAGCAACAAAAATCTCTATCTTTGCCTCAGCTTCTACTAAAGTAAACTTTTGACTTTGTATAATAATGTTAACATTTCTAGTCAAAATGAAGCTAGAAGAGCTAGCTATAATGAAACCTGTCTGAATATTAATCTTAATATGGCATGTGTCTATCTTTATTGAGAGAAACTATAATGTGCCTCAGTGCACAGGAAGGCATAAACAAAATGATGAAAACTTGTGTCATTCCTGCATTTGCCTTTAAGTAAAGGCTGAAAAAAAATTCTACCTTACCAATATGTGTAAGGAATTTCTATTATTTTATAGATCTGTCTATGTTTTTAAATGGTGCTCGTAAAATTAAGAAGCTAGCTGATTTGCTCCGCACAGAATTCTCCTTAGCGGAATTGCTTCCTTCCTTGCCAAATATCTTTTTTTAATCATGTTTTAAAAGTAAGTCTTCCAAACAAACAACAAAAATGAGTCAGAATTGGCTGTCATCCATCTATTGAGCTCAGGGTGGGGGGGATAAAAGCAGCATATCATGTCAGAGCCCTGCTCCTGTCAGACGCCCTACGTAGCATGCTGTGTACATAGCCCCAAGAGCTGCACTCCGTGGTGACACCCTACGTGTGCTCAGCACGATGGCAGGGAGCAGTCTTACCTAATCTGGGTGACAAGGTGCTCTACACAACACCCGCTGGGATAGAGCCCAAGCGGGCACACCTGCTGGTACGTGGTTTGGCGTGTGATTAAACCAAGGATTCAGAAAACTGATAATCCTATCTGCTTCTGCATAGACAGCTCCTTGTGAATAAGTGACAGTGGTGCTCCAAGGGCTGGCCAGGAAGCTAGTGCTGCTCTGCCAGAATGACTGCCAGGCCTAGGAAGCATGCAGAGACACGGAGAGCTCAGCACAGCAAACAGAGGGTTAAGAGGCAACTTGGGCACTGTTTATAGATATGTACAGGAGTAAAAGATCTCATGTGAGACAGTACTCTGAGCAGATAAGCTGGAGGGTGAATAAAGTGAAATTGAGACAAACTCAAAATGAAGGTTAGTGCACTTTTTTTTTTTTTTTTTTTTTTACAGTAATCTAGGACTGGAACAGCTCTTGAGATTTGTTTATCCAATTCCTGATCCCTTTAAGTCTGAGCTGCCTGTCACTCTCTGAAAAGTGCACGGCTATTTGGCAAGACACAGGATTTATTCAGAGGCATTTTGTGCTGTCTTTTCTTCTTTCAGAGCAAATGATCATAAATGGTTCTCTTTGGCTCTAACATCTATAAATGGAATTGCTGTCCTGATGAACACAAAGGATCTTTTGCCCTACTTTCAGCAGAAACAGAATTTTGTTTCACAAATGCATAAGCATGTGCAATGTGTGCTCTTCGCTCCAAGTGCCTTGGTGTCACTTAAATATGTGGTGATTGCTTATCTATAAATTAGACAGGGAGGCTGGTGATGATTCTGTGGGCTGCAGCTGATTGCCTGCATGCATCATGCATTGCAACTAGATTTTTCCACATGTGCTCTTCCTCTTGCCCTCTTAAGACATATGCCACGATATTGGAAAAGATAAAAATCGCTCACTGTGCCTTGTTTAAATAATTCCTAATGGAATGAATTCTACCATGTCAAGATTCCTGAGGTGTTACTGTTAAAAATGAAGCATGCCTATTGGGTTTACTGACTTTTGGGGTAGCTTCACTTGAGCTCCAGCTAAATCTCTGAGATTAAAACTTTCCAGTAGTTGGTTTGCTCACAACTTTTATCTTGCAGTTGGCCATCTGCTGCTCTGTGAAGTTCTGAAGCAGCTTTTATAGTACAAAATAGTCCTCAGGGCAAAAGTGAAAGTGAACAAAATATTTCCATGGGCACTAGTTGAGACTAATATGAGGGAAAATCATTTAAAAATATTTGATAGCTGTGATCAAAGTATTTTGACCAGTATGGCTATTATCACTGATAACTGGATGAATAAAGACATTGAATGGTTACATAATTGTTGGGGATTTTTTTTTTTTTCCTTTCAATGAACAGGTACATGATGGATGAGGCAGGCATGCAAAAAGCATGGTACATCATTAATCTTTGGGTCTGATGGGGTTATTAGTGCTATGTCAATACATCAAACTTGCACATCTATCTGCCTATCAGAACAGATTCCACACTCTACAGCACTCGAGACAGAAAACCAATACTGACTGACAGGCCATAAGGACTTCTTTAATGTCTGGCATAATTCTCTCACTGCCACTTAAGTTATGTTATCTCCTGTAGATTTACTTCTTCAGGGATTTAAGAGAAGTAGAAAATTAAAAAAAAAATAAAAAATAAAAAATAAAAAAAAAAATCAAGTCCAGTCTGTTTAGAAAAAAATCTAAGTCATAATTTTTATTATTTCTAGGGAAAATAAGTCAGAGAAAGTTCTTGCAGATGTATAACTACAAGTGTATTCTTCTGCCTAACCTAGTTTAATTATAGATATTCAATAGAAACTATATAAATTCAGTGGCTTGAAGTATACAAGCGGTAATTGTAGGATAAGCAAACATCATATGAAGGACCTCTGTATTTCCTTCCTTCTAGACCTATCCTGTAGAAATCAGACAAGTGAACATTATACTTAATGCTAAACCTTAACATGTGTTTTAATTTGATACTTTATAACTTCATGTTTTGATATTTTATAGCTTTGATATGTTTCACGTATGCTGCAAATATCCCCTATCAGTGTAGTTTTTGCATGTATTTCAGAGGCTGGAGAGTACCCTACATGAGGTGAAAGGCAAAACAGCAAAGATTGAGCTAGAGTGTTGCTATAGTGGTGATAACTGTGCTTCCTGGGCAGGATGCCATCACTTGTAATCGCTTTGCTTCCAGTTCAGAAACCTGGCTCACTGAGCTCTAACTCACATCTCTATACTTGGAAGTGTAGTGTGCCATGTGCTCTAAGTGGAAACCTCCAGATGCTGGAAGGGTAAAATGAAAGCATTTGGGTAATGAGATGCAAGAGAGCCACAGTGACGAGTCTGCAGAATGAAAAGTGAAAAGACTGATGTGAAAAGTGAATGGAAAGCCAACTTTATAAACAAGGACCTGCTATTAGAGTAAGTCAGAAGGAGGAGATCCTTGGGCACTCATCTTGGGGCATCTTCCATCTCAGCTGTGATTTCTGATGGTCAGGTTTTTGCCCGGAAGCATAATCCACTAGTGAGTTTTGCTTTGAACTCTCCTCTTCTGATATAAAAATCTAAGTTTGGGGATTTTTTTTTTCCTCTGATGATAACAAGCAGGTTATCGACTATTTTCTCTTATATATTTTCTCTTTGGAGAACAAAGTCCACTCAGTTTCCTAGATATTGCTGCATGTATGCAATTTATTATTGGTAAGTTTTAATAATATATAAACATTTCTTTCTTTTTTCTTTTGCTATTTAATAATTATAGCCAAAGAAGACTTCATTAGAGCTTGCATACTAGTCTTTTGGATCATACAGCTAGCATAAAACTGATGATGTATAGTGTCCAGTAACATGCATAAATATGTTGATTTATGTGAGTTAATTCAGGTCAGATGTGATCATTAGAAAAGGTCTCCCACTCTAAAAGCCCTTGCCTTCCTTCCTCCCCCACCTTACATTTCTATAGTGTACAGTCTGGCTTACATGTATTTCTATGCATATTTTGTGTGGCCTACACAATGCAAGTGCAGGATGCAGATTTGGTCTCAAATACTTGCCCTTCTGCCATGCCCAATTTTGGAGATATTTGCTCCATTATGTTTGACCTTCAAAACTTTCTCCTGGGCTATCCAGGGCAAAGTTGTGCAACAGAGAAATAGGTGCGTAAGGAAGAAAAGAAAGAAAAATCTAAAACTGATTCATTATTTGTACTTACTCATCAGGGTATCACCTATGGAATATGTTGTTATCACTTCAACTGATGGCAACAGCCATGCTAACTTCCATGGGCTTTTGGATCTGTGTGCCAAAATCTGCTGACAAACTAAACGTATTGGAGCTGTTATTAAATGATTTCATCTTTTAAAAGTGACAATTTAAACAAATGTATTTTTGTTTATATTAAAATCTATTTTTTAATCCCCTTTGATATGCTGACATCTGAAAGCAATTTTGAAAGCTTAAAATACTTTGAATTGCTGTGTGGGGAATAGTTTCTCTCCCCTTATTTCTTTAAATGAACCCCACTGTAGTAAGTCAGGAAGTGATCACTTCAAACTTCCCAACCATCCAGAAAGCCTCTACCTTTACACAGCAAATGAGTACTTTTCTTGCTGCCATCTCAGAGCATTTTGCAAACATTAAAGTCCAAGCAGCCTTGTGTGAGGGAGATAAGTACTGAACCATAATCAACTCCATTACCTATAATGCTTGTACTCCTTGCTCTAAGTACAACTCTACCTGCCAGACACTGCAAATTAAAGGTGATCTAATATTTTATTTTGTGGATTTCTAAATACAACATGCATTGGCCACCTGACATTTAACTTGCTATTATCTGTGAGTGTGATGTTGCTTAAAATTAGCACTTGTATTACATGGCACCTGGTCCCCAGGCCAATTGAGAGGATATGTTCTGTTGACTGCATAACAGGACTGAGGGATTCTAAACATCCTAAGGTCATCTCCAGCCTTTCCTATAGCTATCAGTCTCTTTCAACATCAATTACAACAAATCGTCTTCCCCCTCCCCCCAGTCTAATGGAGAACTTGAGGTACTAAGTCAGATGAAGTTTTCCTTCCTGCATTGATCTCTTTGCAGTTAGCAGCTTTCTTAAAAATTCCTGGTCAAATATACTATGCAGTATACAAATACAGATTGATCAAAATTATATATGAATTTCCAAACGTGAGGAAATATTAAAAAGTTCACCAAAACACTTTTGCATTACATATGGCTATTTTAAGAGTGAACCTTAAAAAATATTTTGAATTTTGGAAGGGTGATTAAAAAAATGAATAATTAAAAGTGAATACTTAAAAGCTAAATAAACATCAACTTAAAAGCTTACTTTTTTTCTCTCTTTGTTAACAGTATCAAAAGCATGATCACTGGAGGTCAAAGTGAAGTGAACCAAAGGAGAGGTGGGAGGAGGAAAAGCCATTATTGTACAGCTGTGACACTGTAGAGCATATTATAGCACAGAGCAGTAAGCTCCGGTTGCGCAGATGCTATCCCAGGCATCCTCTGTTTTCTTTTTGCTTTTGTACTGCACTGCTGTAGGGCTTCAGACCTTTACCACTCTAATTCATTTCCCAGAGTCAAAGTCTATTCAGTGGTAGGATCAGTATATCATATATGATTTCTATTCCTACTAATGTTTTTGATCTTTTCCATCACTGAGGTGTTTATATATAGAATGTTTCCCAGGTCTTTCTTATATTCATCTGATTCTTTCTTTATGATTTTTATGTTTAGAAAGATAGAACAGGTGGACTTTACACTGTCTCATTCATTTTAAAGTCACCGGACTTATTAGATTCCTTTCACATTTACTTGTGACACAGTCTCCAAACTTAGAGAATTTCTCACCTTCCCTCTTTGGACTCCAGTTGGGTAATGAAAGGGCTTTGCTTAGACTTCATCCTCCCTAGCCCTGGTAGGTGTTTTGTATATGCAGTCATTTCTTCTTTTGATTCTTGTATGGTTGTTCCAGGTTTTCCCATCTTCTGTATTCGCTGGGATCCTAGCATATCCTTCTTATTTTCTGGTACGTGTATAAAGCATTTGTTGTTGTTCTTTGTCTTCACATTTCTTCTCTATTGCCAAAGAGCTTCTAATGTGACAGAAGTAATTTCTGATGTTTGCAGTAGAGAGAACAGAAAGTTGACAGAGGATGAAGCTGTACTTCTCTTCAACCCAATGGAAACAAGCTGATTTGCAATGGCTGTAGCTCTTCTCCTCTTTCCCTGCATC
>VZSG01001161.1:77469-91094 GCA_013398315.1 Nothoprocta pentlandii | reverse complement strand
ATAGACCACATCTACCGCTCTGCCCTCATCTATCCAAGTAGATATTCCTTCATAGAAGGTGATCAAGTTAGTCAAGCAGGATTTGCCCTTGGTGAATCCATGCTGGCTACTCCTGAGCACATCCTCGTACTTGTTTTCCAACTTAGGTACCTTTAAGACTTTAGGGGCAGTTAAATGGCAGTGCCATGGTTTTGCAGTTGTGTACTTTGTAGGTCTTCCCCCACATAATCTCTTGCGCACTCACACATAGAAGGCCTCCTTATTAGAGAAGTCTAAATAAAATTAAAGTTCTCCAGAGCCTGAGATATTTTTGTCAGTATATCTGGGAATGAGAAAAAGTGCCCAAACCTCTGCTATTCGGCTCTTCATAGGAATAGCCAAGCTTGCAGTGCACCAGCTATGGGGAAAGGCAGGGGATTGCTGGTGAGCAGAGCACTCCACTTATATGGAGTGCATGGCTCTTGTGAGGAGCTACATGTCATTAAAAGTTTTGACCCGCTGAAGTCACTGGACAGATTTCTATCACAATCTATGGGCTTTGATTAGGTTTTGTATTATACAGTTTATTCTGTAAACGTTGTATTAGAGAGGAGACACTTTCATCTGCTTTCTGAAAACAAGTTTTTTAATCTGTTTTTCCTTTATTGAAACAGCCTTTAATTTCTTCTCATATGTAGACTTCTGTGCTTTAAGTTTGAGTCCACACATTATTAAGCACAGATTCATTTTAGTTTCATAAAACATTAAATAGTCTTCCAGATAAAACTGGTTTTGTTTCCCATATGTACAAAGTTATTTGGTTGTCATAACAATGAAAGCCGGAATAAAATATGTGAAGTGTAATGAAATTACGCAGTTTATTTGTAGTACTAATGTCATTATTTGGTTCAAAGGATTTCATTATATCATTGAAAATTCAGGAACAAATGATTAATGATCTAGGAGGACTCGTTAAGTAGCAGATGCGTATGAAAGATTGACACATATGATGCCAATTAAAACACAATACCATAACTCATAGGGGAAAGCTGAGATAATTACATGGACCAAACTTAGATTTATTCAATTCTACTTTTACCATAACCACTAGTGATGCTAAAGGGAATGTCATCTGTGTTAAGAATACAAGATACATCCCAGAATGACTTGCACTATAGTAAAAAAACACACAACAACTTATTGGGAATAAAACTCTGACTAACACTTCATTGAATGTAGCATCTTTCAGTTACTAGTATTTTGTCCTTCTAAAGTCAATGAGATTTTTGTCATTTATCTGTAGCAGGCCTAAGCTCTTTCTTCACAGCCTAGGCAGTGAACAGGCTTGTCCCAAGCTGCCAAAGTGTGTAAGTCTGTCAATAGATCCATTGACTTTGCTGACATTGTTCATCTGCCAAAAATTAAGGGGGAAAATTCCTTCTTGGCACAAACCTTATCCACACATATGCTTCCTGGCTCCCTGCAACCTCACGGCTTGCTTCCCAGCGTGCTGTGGTACACTCAAGCAATGCAGACTATTATTTTGTCCTAAATGTTCACAACTTAATTGAATTTTTTTTTCATAAATTGAGATAAAGATGTATCTGTTGCCAGGTGCTAATTGTATTCCATGAAGCTGCAAGAGGGGCCAGACAGTGGAGGCCCTTGCTGAATGTTGCTGAAGGAGAGGCATCCTCAGCTTAGTCAGGCATGCCCTGCAACAAGACACTTTCCTCCTTCTACCTGGAAGGGTTTCCCTATTTTAAGAAGGGGCAGGTTGTGACTGGAGGAAGAGGGCCAAAGGGAGAAATTTAAAGAGAATCTGATGGGCAAAGGGCTAGCCGTTTTATTAAAGTCATTTAAATCTGAACAAACTTCTGCTTATGTATTAAGGGCATGATATAAGGTCCACAGAATTCCACAGTAATCTTTCCACTGACTTCTGTAGCTTTGAATGAAGCCTTACGTCCTCTTTTTACACTCTTTTCCCATTTTCTGTACTCACTTCTAATTCAGCTGTGAGATCACATCCTTTTCAGGCAGCATCTATCTAAAAGTGTAATTGCCCTACTGTGGAAAATAGTGAGAAGGGATTAATTAATACTTTCACATCTCATCTTTATATATAATGGTTTTGTCATAACTGAGATTGTCCTTCTTTTATCATATTGCCATTTTTTCCTGGTTTTAGCAGGCAGTTGCACTTGAAAAGGTCAATTACAGTACGTTAAAGAAAAAAAATACATGAATCTGAAGATGAACAACTGACATTTAACCTAAGTGATGATGCTCTGCTTTTTAACTGTGAGTCTGATTAATTTAAAACCAATTTGGATCCATTCTTTGCTTCATTGCCCGTGCAGTGAAACTCTGAAAATTTGACCCAAGAGAGTATAATTCAAGATGGAATAGATACTTAGTAGATATATGTGTCTCACTCTCATAAATTCTCTATACTACTGAAGCAGATGCAATTAAATAGAGTCTCTCTCTTTTTTTTTTTTTTTTAATTTAGTTCTTCTGTTATTTTGTGATGTTTGGAGATAGAAAAACAAAGACCTAATTGTTTCCAGAAGAAAAAAAAGATTTCCATTTGATTTATTGTCTCTGCTTCCGCATGTGTCTATTTTCATGGCTATCTACTGCTGTAGATACTGGGACTGTATAAAATTGGTTTTAGTCAAACCACAACGCGTTCTAGTTAAGCCTGAGTGGGAGTAATGGCACCACCATGTTGTTTAATGCTTCAGCAACACCATCAAGGCCTTACTCTGATGGCATTAACTGGGAGCAGTAAAGACAATATTTGAGCAAGCACTCAAGGATCCATCATGCATTTTTCTTTCTTGCTTTCTTTCCTCGTTTTACCTGTAATCCATGCTTGGTTAATTATAACCGTTCGGGAAATAAGAGAGAAGAGTGTTTCTTTTCCTTTTGATCAGCTTTTCCTCAGTTATTTCCTACTCTTATAAACTATTCCTGCCTTCCTACCAACTGCTGCTCCTATACCTGTGTATGAAGGTTCTTCAGCTTTTCATCAATGTCTTCCTGCACCTTCCTGGAATTCTCAAGGCAAAACCTTTTGCCCTAGATAACATGCATCTCATAGGAACATCTCCTAAGGCAACAATCTTCTCGTTAGGCCACTCACTCTCCTATTTGCTTGAATAAGCACCATTGCTTTGGGAGTCTCTCCACTCTTGACTAGCATGATCATGACCACCTCTCAGGGAACCTGCGCTTGCAGTCTCACCAGTGGCTTCAGCCTGTCCTCTTCCCTATTTCTGACATGGTGAGGGATGGAGCACACTTCCATCAGCAGCCAACCTTGATGGCTTTGAACATTAGCCTGTGCCTGGTGGCCACACGGCTGAATACTGAACCTGAGATGTGTTCATCTTCTTTATAACACAAATGTCACCTGCAAATTACTAGTAAGAATGGACAGCATGTCCAGCCATAGTAATAAAAACCCTATTTTCTACACATGTACAAGTTGATTATTTTGTCCCAGTATGCCACAGCATTCAGTTTTTCTTCAGAATAGTGTGTGATTCCTTTCTGTCCTGCCAGCTGCCTTGACTGTTCGTTAAGGAGGAAAAGGGCTGGAGAACAGGAGGATAATGGCTTAGGTCAGGTTTAGGTTAGTGTGCAGGTTAGCTCTACTTCTTTATTTATTTGTCCCCATGTCTTCTAAATACATCCCAAAAGGGGCTGCCATAATGTCTCAAACTAGTGGAAGATTGTATGTCCATCAGAGACAGCTGCTGACTACTACTGAATGACCCAATCTAGCCTGCTTGTACTAGATTAACTGTATAAGCATGAATGCCAGCTCTCCATCATCAGAAAATAATGAAGCAATCTGACTGGGATGCAGTTGCTCCAGTTTCTCTATGCAGTGTTGCTGTCCACATATTCTTTAAGAATTTGAAGCTTACTCTCTTTGCTCAGCTCATTTTTTTTTCAGTTTCTCATTTTCCTCTCTATTTATCTATCTACTAATGCACTCCAGCATCACATCCCCTGTTCTTTTCTCTCTCATGGGACCACTGTTTAAGTCTATAATGTCACTGAGTAGCTCGTAGTATTTAGTGACCTCCTGCTCTATTAGATGGAAATTGATTTTCTTCTTTCAGGCAAGTGAAAAATCCATAATGTGCTCCATCAGCTCTGTTTATGCAGCAGGACTATCTATTGAAGCTATAGGAGAAGACATGGCTCTTTGGACATCAAAAATGGCAGTATCTTTTCTGAACATCAAAGTAAGATGACTGTAGTAAGACAGTTCTCCATCAGTTTCAGAAAAGCTGGTAATGACCTCATAGCTGCGATTTCTTTGTATTTCCATTTGTTGCTGAATTCCCTAGACAATTTCTCACCATGGCAAAGTCAGATAGAATTAGTAATACAGAGTGACCACAAATAATGGAAGTCTGCAAGTACTTGCAATCTGTAGCCCCTAGTTTAATCAGATAAATGCTACCTAAACAACTGTGCATATGTATGTGAGTCGAAAGCAAAGGCTGAAATTTTCTTTGGGAGGCAGCAATTTACCCATTCTTCAACAGAGTTAAATCATAAGAATCAGAATTTGTGCAAATAACCTTTCAATAAAATAAGATCAGGAAATGCCATATATTTGGGGACTTTTAATAACCGTCCATTCTCAATGGCAGTCCTGTGTACTCTCTCACCTAAAGGATGCTGCTCATGAGTTCAAGGCACACGCTGCTTTCATTTCTGGGTACAAAAGAGAAATGTAAGAATGAATCCTGTCAAATGTAAGAATGCCCCAAAATATTATCACACCAACAGCTTCGCTGTGAAGCCTATTTCCTTGACCTTGCTTTTCCTCCCAGCAGCTCACAGCCAATTATCAGCTGAGGAATGTGTGCTCCCAGATCCCATATAACATGTTTTGATAAGAGGAGAGGGAACAGAGAGGAAACTTGGTCAGTATAGCTCACTATGATGGGTGTTTGGCTGTGTGAAGTGTTCAGACACCGTAGTCTTGGGTATAGTATAAGAACCTGCATAGAATACAATCAAGCTAAGTAATGAAGTATATAGACACATTAACACCAAGGGGATACTTTTTTCCAACAGTATAAAGAACACATTTTCTGGGACCAGTGCCCTCTTTATTCCTATAGCAAGCTGGAGGGAAATTTCCAGGCAGACATACTCACCATAAAAAAACATAAAGCAAACATTTACACTTACATGACAGCAAATGAAGACAGTCACAAGATATCCAGGCTGAAATCAAAAGAAGGTAATGAGGATTGTTTAAGCATAAGCAATTCCTTATTTGTATCATGAATGGAAAAAAATGCACCACAAGGATATTGAAGAAGATAGAGAATTGGAAATCTGAAGTTTGAGTTCATGCACTCACCCTTTGTGCAATCTAGATGTAGGATATAGCCCCCAGGCTGTTAAAGTAGTTTATCTGCATGCAAAATGAAAATATGAGTATCCTCCTTCTTTAACTCACACAGGAGCCATAAAACATAGAGTAACCTGTAACTATCAGGAAAGATAATAAGAATTGGGTGTTACTGAAATAGTATTGCCTGTTCTGTTGTTTTTTCATTATGTCTGTCAATGACTACATCTTGAAATAGTGACAGATTGTGACATTGTGGGAGTTAGGCTTTCTCTTGAATCAGGGAACAATATAAAAGGACTGTAACCACTGCCTTATTTTATATCTATGACACTCAAATTTTCTCAGAAGACAGAGTCCATGGGAGAGCTATCCTGATTGATAGGTTCTCCTACCAAGGAGATCAAGCTCTACCATTTCATCAGGGCAATGACTCATGTATGATTGGGATGTTAAAGGAAGGAAGAAAACTGGGTAGACAATTGTGACTGACAGCTTCACGAGAGGTTTAGATTCTCCTGTTATCTAGTGTCCTCTGTACTGTATTCAGAATTACACTTTGAAAACTCTATGTGCTCTTGTGTGTATTTGTGCATAAACAGACAAGGAGATTCCTGAGATTAAAAATGCCTGGACAAAGGGAGTCTTCTGGAATGGCATATCTATCATAGCAGAAAAGATGTATTCCTCACTAATCTGAATTAGCTAGATTAGATTTTAAGGAAAGGAAAGATTTTAGAGATTTGAAATAAGTGAGAAGTTTACACCTGAAGGAATAACTCAAGTTAAACACCAGGATCTCACTGCTTTTGCTGTCTATCTGCTAAAAAAAAAAAAAAAAAAAAAAAAAAAAAAAAAAAAAAAAAAAAAGCAAGAAAATCCATTTTGGCCGTTGTTATGATGGTCCACCTGGTCTAATCTGCTGCGTGTGACAGTGGCAGGAAGAGATTTGCTTACCTGGATTTGTGAACCTGGCACTTTTTTTTAAAATCCATTCTCCTTATTCTCCCTTACATCTACAGTCATTATATTAGAAATACCAAAAGTTGTATCTATTCCCATTCCACTAATATTTCTTTATAGACTTGTTCGTTAATCTGTTGAACTTCTTTTGGAACCCGATGATACTTCTTCCTCTACAACCTCCTGCAGCAACAAATTCCTAAAGTTCATCAACGGCTTTAAAAGCTAGTATATTCTTTACCTGTTTTAAACTAATATCCTAGTGGTCTTAACAAGCACCTCCATTACTTTAAAATAGAGTGAATAACAATCCCGCATTCACATTGTACATCACTTTCATGATTTTGTAAATCTTAACCTACACACCTTGAAACTGAAGACTCCCAGACTGTTTAGTTTCTTCATGTATGGTGGCTGCTTCATCCCTTGATCATGTTAGTTGTACTTCTTTTCTTCTTCTAGCCCACCTAGGTCTGTCTTGGGATCTGGAGAACACAACTTTACACAATATTCAAGACATGCATGCCAGGATTTTATATAGTGGCAAAATTTGACTTTCTGTCTTGTTTCAAAGCCCTTCCTGAAAACGTTCAACATTTTATTGGCTTTTTTTTTTTTTTTTTGACTTATGCTGCATCCATCACACGGATGTGATCATTTTATAGAGCAGGGAATGGTGGCTCTATAATCTCTTTCATGGGTTGTAATTCCTGTTTATAAATTCAGCAACAAGCAAGCATGGATTAGATTATTTAATTGTAGTCTAACTCAGGCATTTTTCTTCTTCCAACTGAGACCAGGACTGGTATTTGTCCCCTGCTCTTCTTGTGTATTCCAGATCTATGCAGAGAAAGTTTTTCCCTCTCTCACTGATGTGGCTAGCTAGAGGAGTAAGTCATATTCTCTTTGATAATCCATTACTAGTTTTCTTTGCTTTGCATTTCATAAATTCCTTACGCTTCCACAGAGAGGAAGAGAATTGACCTTTACATACAGCTGCATTTTAGGAGCTAAAATAAACCTTTCCATTAGCCTTTTCACCTCTTTATTTTCTGCTCTTCCCACTCTTCCCATAAAGCATGAATTCAGAGGAAATATAAAATATTGTATCCTCCTGAGTAAAAGGTGGGGGATAAGTGCTGTCTCCTCCCCTCCTGCCATCTGGGAAGAAGTCATGTCTATTGTGGCTCATGTTTTACAGCTGCTTGAGATAAACTGAACAGTGTACATTCCTGAAGCAGTTTTTCTTTTATTTACGTTTGGGACAATGATGCTTTCCTGATGGACCATGGTGCTTTAAAGTTCTTCCCTACCTATCTATAGTTACCTTTATTCTTGTTTTTAATCAGGTTGAGCATATTACTTCAGAGATGCAGGAAAGCGGTTTAAGGCTTTTACTTCTTAGACTAATTTTTAGAAGAGTGTACCCCAAGCCAGCTATTGAAAATTGTGTGTTAGAGCTTTCTCAATGTTAAAAATGTCTATTCTAGAAATCCACTTTTGAAATGTCACATTGATTTGTTTTTTTCCAGCAGTACAATGCAAATCTATATGGCCTGTTTAAGAGACTAAGTATGCTGTTAAAAACAAAACAAAACAAAAAAAACCCCAGCTCTTTGAACCACCTCATGAGGACCTCATACAGCCCAGAGGATTCATGCCACCAGGGTGTAGGAGTGTATTAGACAACAGTTAGCAAAAGCTGTAAAAGTCTTTGCAGATTTCCTGAAATCAGGGGGACAACATTACCGTATTTGTGAGTATGAACAGGAGTTCAGATTTTTGATTTTCCTCAGATGAAAAGGAAAATGGTTCTTGTCCAGAAGCACTTTTATTAATAAAAACACTGTTGTTAAAAATAATGGGATTTCCAGACAACAAGTTTCATTGAAATGAACTTAATGTTGCAACTGATGTTTGACTGTGCTTTGTACTTGTACCTTTCAAAAATGTTAGAATGCCAGGAAATTTACAGTATAGGTTTTGTTCACCTGTGAACCCCATACACACAAAGAAAATGTACATGCATGGAGTTACATTACTTAGAAGAAGTCACTACGGCACACAATAAGCATGTATAAAAGAGTAGGATTTTGTCCTGTGGCCACATTATTTCTTTAGTATAATGATCCATGCAAACTCTACTAATAGAAATAGTGGGACAAAATCTCACATCAGATAGTCATAGCTCTACTAATTTATAACACATATCAATCAATATCAACATGTTTCTGCAGGAGATAATCATCAGTCACATTTCTTCTTTCACCTTCCACCTCTTTTATTTCAACTTTTTCTTTCCTCTCCATTCTTTCCTCTATCTCCCAATAACAGTAGTTTCAATTTTTTCATAACCTGTGGTGACTTTGGAGAAAATCATGATCACTCAGAGTTCTGTGGCCATATGAGGGTTTTGTTTGTTATTGCACGAGCTGAATATATTTGTTATTGCATGATATACTTGTTATTGCATGAGCTGAAACACTATACACCTGTAACACTAGTTGGAAACTTGGGGTATGGTATACATAAAGTCTGACTGTCCAGCAAAAGACAAGCAGTAGAAGACAGCATAAATCAGTGAGGCTATTAAAAGAATAGTCCATAATTAAATACTTTTAAATATGTTTACTCATTTGATCAGGATGCTTAGATACTGAGCATCAATGAGTCCACATGAGCAGTTAGGCCTTTTGCTCTCCATTTTGCCAACTTTGTTTACAGCACAAGTTCAGAACTCCTGGATTTCTTCAGACCTACAGAGCTAGGCAACATACTTGTACAAACTTTCTGTAGTAGAAATTGTATCATTTTGTCATATGATCTGCACTGAAATGAACAAAATCCACAACTTGGCCTATCATCTGCAATGTGTCATCGCACCCAAGTTTCAAAACACAAGGCTTTCAAACCTGGGAGAGACATGCCACATGTCTCAAAGCACAGTTGTCTCTAACACATTCAGCAGCCACACAGTTCTGTTTCCATACACAATATGTTCTGAGACTGCCAATAAAAAGGGAAAAGTATACTTGAATCACTAAAAATGTACACAGTATTGCCTACCACGTAAATAAACAGCTTTGCTGTGAAGATGAGGAGAAATCCATACATTGATCTATAGATGCTGAATCTCTAAAGAAATACTAGGCATGTTTACCTCTGAGTGTAATTATGTATTCTAGGAGGACAATAGATAGCTCAATCGATTAATCAATTGATGGCTAAAACAAGACCCAGCAAATACATGGAATTTTGAGACTCCTGCCATGACTTATCTGTAAGGTAGAATAGATTAAATAACAAGGAACAGATACAAAATAACAGAATGAAGTTCAGTGTCTGATAAAAATCAAGCTAACCAAGATGACCTGAAACATGGATTCTTCATGTCTCCAAGGTTTCTGGACAAGATTCAAATACACCTTAAATCTGAAATTCATGAAATTTCTTTAAATTATGTGAAGTGGTCAGAAAATCAAACACTTTCTTCTTCCTTCTTGCATTTAAAAAGAAATGAGAGATTTCTAATTTTATTTTTAGTAAATATGTTTTTGCAGATCTCTTCAGGGCTGTTGTGAAAAACCTAAAAATTGGAAACCCTGTCCCTCAACTCAAAGTGATTTCCAAACTGTTTTTCTCAGAAAGAAAAATGCTACTGCTTCTCACAATATTCCATTCCAGGTTCCTATTTTCCAGCCAGCTTTTGAATTCAACAAAAGATTTGCTTAATGAAAAGGATAGGTTTGTAAAAACCTATTTCTCAAAGTAACATCTATTTTTTATCAAAGTTGCTAATATATTAACATTAGCATTTAAAGTAAACATGATATTTAATGAAATCACTGCCCTTGTTTACTATGAGCACTATTAGGCACTGCTGTTGATAAAGTATTGCTCCTGTGTATTAGGACTCCTTGAATTATAAGTAAAGTGAGCAGAAGATAAGTGCTGAGAACTAAGAATTAATAATTATGCTTTTGCCTCACTTTGAAACAACAAATCCATATTTATAAGATGCAGGCAATCAGCTCAAGAGTAAAATCCAACAGATTTTCTGAAGATGAAAAATTGTGGACCTAGTACTGTAACATTTGGTCTGAAAATGCTAGTATTCTATTTGGATTTTCCTTATTCATTCAATTTGTATTTCAAGTTGTTGTATGATTTGTTGTATGAGTCTGACCATTTGGTTTTTGCTGATTTATTTTTGATAGGAGAAGGCTGAGGGGAAAACTTGCAAATATATTTAATTCCAGATTTCACTAGCAAAACTTGAAATGAACTCCCATTTTCTCACTGAAAAAATGGAAATTAAAAATTTGGATTAATTTGGAAAATGTTAATCTTGTTTTGATTTTTTTCTTCTGAGTGCTCTGAATAGTCTTGTTCCTTTGGGATAAAAGAGAGAGGAAAGGTCTATGAACAAAAAGCTAAATATTTCGTTCAAAACCATTCACATATTAGGCTTTTTCAAAGGGAAAACAAAAGTTAATATGACATGCTATTATTTCTTCACTATCTTTACTTCTTTTCTAACATTTCAGAGGAAGAGAGAAAGTGAACCATTTTGCTAATGGAAGAAGATAAGGGCAGTTTAAAACATGAGAGGAAGCAGGATTTTCTGTATAATATCTTAGTGAAAACAGCACAATAAGTTTTTATAACCTTTACGTAGAATTCCTCCATAAAAATATTTTCTCAAGTGATTATCATTTTGAAATTTGTACTGTGTGGCTCCCAGCATGTTGACTGCAGTGGCATTAAACTAACTGAAGATCTTTGGAAACACACAGTTCTCTTCATCAGTTGGGGAAAAAAGGCACCCTCCTAATTAGGGGTGTTTGGGCATTTGTGCAGCTTCTGATGCCACACTCCTGCTCTTGCTTGCACTTCTCTGTTCGGGCTTGCTTGAGTCATCTGAAAGGTCTGATGGAGGATCTGAGGGACTACAG
This sequence comes from Nothoprocta pentlandii, assembly GCA_013398315.1. Lineage (NCBI taxonomy): Eukaryota > Metazoa > Chordata > Aves > Tinamiformes > Tinamidae > Nothoprocta > Nothoprocta pentlandii. The sequence goes on along the minus strand of VZSG01001161.1, from coordinate 79,805 downwards.
GCCTGTCAGCCTGACCTCAGTATCGTGGAAGTTATGGAGCAGATCATCTTGAGGGTGATCATATAGCATGTGTGTGACAACCAGGCAACCTGGCTAATGGATGAGGGAAAGGCTGTGGATATGGCCTACTAATACTTCAGTAAGACCTTTGAAACAGTCTCCCATGGCCTTCTCCCACTGCCTAGGACATGATTATAGAGGGTCCTCTCTCACCCCTCCTGGGAAATGTGCAGGCTCCTTTACCTCTCTGAAATGCCTATACACCAATGCATGAAGCATGGGGAATACGCAGGATGAGCTGGAGATCTGGTGCGCCCAGCACCATGATCCCATAGAAATCACAGAAATGTGGTGGGATAGCTCAAATGACTGGAGTGCTGTCATGGAGGGCTATGTGCTCTTTAGGAAGGACAGGCTGGGAAGGCGAGGTGGTGGAGTTGCTCTGTATGTGAGAGAGCAACTGGAATGCATGGAGCTCAGCCTGGGATGGATGATGAGCGGGTGGAGAGCTTGTGGGTAAAGGTTAAAGGGCAGGCCAACGTGGGAGACACTGTGGTGGGTGTCTGCTTCAGGCCACCTGACCAGGAGCAGGAGGTGGACGAGGCCTTCTACAGGCAGCTGGAAGTTGCGTCACAATCACAGGCCCTGGTTCTCATGGGGTACTTAACCCTGACATCCGCTGGAAAGACAGCACAGCCAGGCACAAACGGTCCTGGAAGTTTCTGCAGTGTGTCGATGACAACTTTTTGACGCAGGTTGTGGAGTAGCCGACGAGGAGAGGTGGGCTACTGGATCTCATACTAACAAACAGAGAGGGCCTTGTTGGAGATGTGAAGGTGGGGGGTAACCTTGGCTGCAGTGATCACGAGCTGGTGGAGTTCGGGATCCAACGAGGAGGAGGCAGGGCAGTAAGTAGCCTTGCCACCCTGGACTTCAGGGGGGCCAACTTTAGCCTCTTCATACACCTTCTTGGAAAGATCCCATGGGCTAGGGCTCTAGAAGGAAGAGGGGCCCAGGAGAGCTGGTTAGTTTTCAAATGGTGTTTCCTCCATGCCCAGCAACAGTGCATCCCTGTGCGCAAGAAGTCAGGCAGAGGGGACAGGAGACCTGCATGGATGATCAGGTTGCTCCTGGCAAAACTCCAGCAGAAGAAGGCAGTATTAGAATGTGGAAGAAAGGACAGGCCCCTTGGGAGAAATACAGGAGTGTTGTGAGGGAATGCAGGGATGATACAAGGGCTACAAGGAAAGCTAAGGCACATTTGGAATTAAATCTGACAAGGGATGCTAAGAGTAACAAGAAAAACTTCTTTGAATATATTAACAGCAAAAGGAAGGTGAGGGAAAACGTGGGTCCACTAGTGAATGGGGTGGGTACCCTGGCTACGGAAAACACGGAGAAAGCAGAGCTGCTGAATGCCGCCTTTGCTTCAGTGTTTGTCAGGGGCAGCTCTCTAGAATCCCAGGCCCTAGGGACCCAAGAAGTGAGCTGGAGAGAGGAAGGCTTGCCCTGGGTAGAGGAAGAGTGGGTCAGAGAGCACCTAAGGAAACTCAACACCCACAAATCCATGGGCCCTGATGGGATGCACCCCAGAGTGTTGCGGGAACTGGCGGATGTCCTAGCCAAGCCGCTCGCCATCATCTTTGGAAGGTCCTGGAGAACGGGGGAGGTGCCAGAGGACTGGAATAAAGCCAACGTCACTCTGGTCTTCAAAAAGGGCGAGAAGGAGGACCCGGGCAACTACAGGCCGGTGAGCCTCACCTCCATCCCCGGGAAAGTGATGGAGCTCATCCTGGCTGCTGTCTCCAGACATGTGGAGGAGAAGGATGTGCTCATGAGTAGCCAGCATAGATTCACCAAGGGGAAATCCTGCTTGACTAACCTGATCACCTTCTATGATGGAGTGACTAGCTGGATAGATGAGGGCAGAGCGGTGAATGTCATCTATCTGGACTTGAGCAAGGCTTTTGACACCGTCCCTCACAGCATCCTCCTGGGCGAGCTCCGAAGGTGTGGGATAGATGAGTGGAGGGGAAGGTGGATTAGGAATTGGCTCGATGGCAGGGTGCAGAGAGTGGTAGTCAGTGGCGCGGACTCTAGTTGGAGACCTGTAGTTACCGGTGTCCCCCAGGGGTCAGTCCTCAGTATGGTCCTATTCAACTTACTCATTAATGACCTGGATGAAGGGCTGGAGTGCTCCCTCAGCAAGTTTGCCGATGATACCAAACTGGGAGGAGTAGCTGATAGCCCTGAGGGCTGTGCTGCCATCCAGAGGGACCTGGACAGACTGGAAAACTGGGCAGTGAGAAATGTCATGAATTTCAACAAGGGCAAGT
>VZSG01001161.1:35161-77124 GCA_013398315.1 Nothoprocta pentlandii | reverse complement strand
AGCGCAGGGCTACAAGGACGATCAGGACTGGAACATCTGCCTGCAACATCTGCCCTGTGAGGAAAGGCTGAGAGAGTTGGGCCTGTTCAGCCTGAGGAAGAGAAGGCTGAGGGGGGACCTGATCAGTGTCTATAAATACCTCAAGGGAGGCAGTGAGGAGGAGGGGGCGGCCTCTTTTCAGTGGTGGCCAGCGATAGGACTAGGGAACGGCCACAAGCTGAGACACCAAAAGTTCCACAGGAACTTAAGAAAGCATTTCTTGACAGTGAGGGAGACGGAGCACTGGAACAGGCTGCCCAGAGAGGTTGTGGAGTCTCCTTCTTTGGAGATCTTTAAAACCTGCTTGGACGCAGCCCTGTGCCACGTGCTCTAGGTGACTTTGCATGTGCAAAGGGATTGGACTAGATGACCTCTGAGGTCCCTTCCAACCTTAAGCATTCTATGATTTTTTCTATGATTCTCCTGGATAAGCTGGCAGCTCATGGCTTAGATGGATGTACCCACTCTTTGCTGGGTGAAGAACTGGCTGGATGGCCAGGTCCAGAGAGTGGTGGTGAATGGAGTTAAAAACATCTGGCAGACAGTCACGAGCAGTGTTCCCCAGGCATCAATGTTGCGGTCAGTCCTCTTTAATATCTTTATCAGTGATCTGGATGAGAGGATTGCTGGACAAGCTGGATCAATGGGCTGAGGTTCCACAAGGCCAAGCGCTGAGTCTTGTTCTTTGATCATGACAATCCTATGCAATGCTACAAGCTTGTGACAGAGTGGCTGAATTGCTGTGTGACTGAAAAGGATCTAAGAGTGTTGGTCGAAAGCCAGCTGAACATGTTATCAGTGTGCCCGGGTGGCCAAAAAAGCCAATGGCTTCTTGAGTTGTATCAGGAATAGTGTAGCCAGCAGGACTAGGGAAGTTATCTTCCCCCTGAACTCAGCGCTGGTGGGGCCATACCTCGAGTATCGTGGTTAGTTTTGGACCCCTCACATTGAGGTGCTGGGGTGTCTTCAAAGAAAGGCAGCCAAACTGGTGAAAGTGCTGGAGCACAGACATTTTGAGGACTGGCTGAGGGAGTCGGGGTTATTTAGACTAGAGAAGAGGAGGATCCAGGTTACCTTACTGCTCTCTACAACTACCTGAAAAGAGGTTGTAGTGAGGTAGGGGTTGATCTCTTCTCCAGAATATCTATCAAAATGACAAGAGGAAATGGCCTCAAGTTGAGGTTCAGGTTAGACTTTAAGAAGAATTTCTGCACAGAAAGAGTGGTGAAGCATTGGAACAGGCTGCCCAGGGAAGTCACCATTCCTGGCAGTGTTCAAGACATGTATAGATGTCTTGTAGACTTAGGGATGTGGTTTGGAAGGCATGGTGTTAAGGGGCTTATGATTGGACTCGATGATCTTAAAGGTCTTTTCCAAACATGATAATTCCATGATCCTCCTCTTCTGTCATGAGCACAGAGGCAGTCAGTCTGCAACGCTTCCAGCCCCATCTCAGAATTGCTTTTTTAATTTAGTTTTAGCTTTGCAGGTATTTCAGCAGGGAGTCTTAAAATCCTTAAAAAAATACTACCACTAAAATACTGTTGCTAAAAGGGTGGTTTAAACGCTCAGCTAAAGGCAGTGCTTTTTGGCTACAAGGATGAAATCAAGAAAGGCTTAGCATCTTACGACAGGCACAGTTTTTCATGGAGGCTATGTATATTTTTTACAAGGTCAGTGCACTGTCTTTGTTTATCAGGTCTCAGAAAGAGCCCTGCATGATTTCCACAGGCACACTCTAGTTTTGTACCATTTCTACAAAAAATGTAGAAAACTATTGGAAACACAATTATTCAACAATGTATAAGGTAACAGACAAGGTGCATGGGGAGAATCACCGCTCCGTTCTGCATAGCAGGACTGCATATATTTTTCAGAGTTACACAAGATGTTGCCACATCATTTTCATTCAAGTTAAAGGGTCTTATGGATGTCCAGTTCCCACAAAGCTTATGGAAAAAATATTCTAGGGACAGATTATACAGTAGGCCTTAACAGCTCTAATAAAACCACAGTCATTAAAATCTTTTCTGATAGCTTTGTATCAATTTTTCATTTGCCACAAGACCTTGAATTGTGTCTTGCTATTTCTATTGGAAATGATTATTATCCTTGGTCATGGTAAAAACCCTCAGCACAATGTATTTCCTGCCTTCTGTGCTATCAGCTATTTAATGCTTATCACTGCTGCATGTAAGATTTTCCTGACTTTTTTACTCTGTGTGTTCAAAGGATGCAGCTTAAGACTGTCATTTTACTTGCTTCAAATGGATTACTGTTGCAAGTCCTTCTTCTGGGAGCATTCACAAGCTGTTATTTTCACAGGTGCCTTATGGTCAATTTAGTCTAAGATATTTCACAGCTGATCCTCCTTGCACTAGCTCTAAGCAAGCACCAAGGTGATAGCAAACACCTGCTTGGGAGGTAGCCTGTCCTCAGGAGCCTTCTCTACTGCCTTATTTGATGTGACAAGTCACTGACACCTGGAGGTGTTGGGGAGATCCTTAGGATATCAGTAAAATAAGTGACTCAGATTGCCGCTTTCTTGGCCACCTTTACAAAGAGTGAATGCTTACAGCATCATGGGGTTCTCTGGAATATATGTTGTTCACAAAGCACAGTGATATGGGGAGAGAATAGAGGCAAGAGGCAATGCGTATGTATTGATCTGGTTTCTGCCACCATCCGAAAACTCCTCTGCCAGCTTCAAATTGGGTGGCAAAAAGGAATCACAGAAATTTGAGAAAAGAGGTAGTTATTTAAAACAATAAAGAAGTGAAACTAGGAAAGTGTTAAAAACAGAATTACCTGGAGAAATCTTACTTTTATTTAAGGCATGTTTATTTTAATGGAAAGGGTTCTATAATCTCTATTAATACTTAAGCAAGATGCCCCTGTTTCTGTAGAAGAAAATACAGTCACTCATCTAAACAAGCAAAAACATTTTTCTGAAGTGGACAGCACTCAGATTGGTATTATGGCAGATGTGTGTAAGGTATTGTGGATGAAGCTAAACAAGAACATGATACCAAAAGCACTACTATATTTGATTAGTGACAAGGATCACAAAAATGGCTAAATTCTTAAAGCAGATGGGGATTTTTTGAGCAACCAATTTCATGGGCTTCAAAGGAGCTAATTTTCCGGAACACTTAAGCATTCATAGCAAAAATCAGGCCCACTGGGGCCTAAATACTGGCCTACTCAAAAGTAATTGGTGGGAAGGGACCATATCTTGCTTCATCTTCCTTTAGATTATAAAACCATCAGTCCTGATAAAGAGTAGCTATTAACACACAGCTGAATCTAGATGCTGTTTTTTCATATTTGATTCTCCAGTCCTGTCATTTCTGTTCTACTTGAAGTAAGCAACCCTAGGTTGCCATGGTCTTCTGATGCTAAAACTCATTGATTTTGAGGTGTACAAATCCCTGGAAAAAAAATGTGCTTTGGAATGGCAACATGTCTTTAGTATTGCTAATCACTTTTCTTTTTTTTTTTTAATTCCTGTTTCATCATTCTTCCCATATGAAGTCATGGCTAGAGCAGAAAGGAGAGGGTTGTAGCGAACCTGTGAACACTTATGACACTTATCAAACAATTTCAGTTCTGTTCAAGGATAGCTTAACATATGTGATATATGTAGTGTGCTTCCATGAAGAAAGACTAGGCAAATCTTAAAAAAAATAAATAAAATAAAATCCATTTTTGTTGGAAGATAAATTGCCAGAAATGATGCTGCCATCGAATGGACTTGCTGGCCACTTGAAATGGACTGCTAAGGCTATTCTTCTCTCCTTCCTATTCATCCATGTGTTGAAATGTTTCACTATTGCAGGCTACAACTTCACCTCTGCCTTGCAGCAGAGACCAAACTGGAAGCTTTGGAAAATGTGAGACAGCATCAAATTCCCTATCAGTATTTGGATTTAAAAAAAAAAAAAAAAAAAAAAAAAAAAAAAAAAAAAAAAAAAAAAAAAAAAAAAAAAAAGGTATTGATCTCTTGAAGTATTTTCCAGAAAGTCCAAATTCCAGTTTATGATTTGTCTATAAAGGCTGTACCCATTCATTTAGCAAGCTAGGGAATGAAAGTGGCACTAAGTTGTGAAAGGTGAAAGGACAGCTCGTTCATGGTGAAGAGCAACTTTTGTGATGCTTTAGAAAGAGATGGGGAAGGGAGTGTGTGAGAAAAACTCAGGAACCTACAAGCCCAGACTACTCGGCAAAGAGGAGGAAAATGTCCATGTGATAAAGAGCACTAGAATAGCACTATGTTAGAAAGAAGAGAGGCATAGGCTTTTGCTTTTGGTGTACATACTGCTGTTTCAAGAGTTTCCCAAGTTTCTCCGGCTGCCATTACACTCTGCCTGCCTTAATTTATATTTGAGAAGTGCTTTTTTTGTTTGTTGTTGTTTGTTTTTTATTTTGTTTTTTTGAGCTGGATGCACTCAATAAGTGTATGGTATTTTCTGTTCCCTATAGTTTGCAACTCTACCCAGGGTGTAGAAGACCAGGCAAGACAAATGGTCTACCTTTTGATATAGCAAGTACCTACACGGAATATATACAATACATCCTCTGTGATATGAAGCAGCAAATTTCTGATACTTGCTTACTAAAAAAGGAAAAAGTTAAAACTGACCAAGCTCAATGATGGAAATAATTTGGCAGGAGGGGTTATGAAGGCACAATAGAATCAGTGGTGTCATACTTATTTTATGGCTGCAGTAAAACAAAGACATAAGAGGAAAAAGATTAATAGAAGAGTGGGAGTCTGATCCAAATGAACAAGGTCAAACGATAAAGAACTGGCCAGAACTTCTGGCCACCGTATATGCATAGGTATATTCGGAACCTGAGCCACCAGACCTAAGCTGGTCCTGCTCTCAACTGTGGGAGAGCGGCCCATATGAGCTCCAAAGGTCCATTTCAAGCCAAGTCATCCATGGTTCTAGTAAAACATCTGCAAATGGTATTTACTCCCTATTAAGAACATACTGGTGCTCTCTTCTCACAGACAACAGTTAGTGATCAGCAGCTCTGTGCTGTCTAGCTAATAACTGAAAACTTTTCTGTTTCTTTTTATATTCAACTGGTTTCCATTCCTGAAACCTGCTGTGTTTGCTCATGACCACAGAACAACAACATTAATCAGAACCTAACCTGAAATGGTCTTGTGAATAGCACTGCTCCCAGCTTTCAGAGCACAAGCCAGGTAAGCACAAATAACTATTTCCACGTTGCCAATGTGTCTGCCACAGATTTTACACAAGTGCAGAAGGCTTATGCTGCAAGGAGTGTGAAAAGGAGGGCTGTTTTTGTTTTACTCCTCCCCTTGAATATCTGAGATGTGGAACAACTTAATTTTTGCACATATATTAAAAACCTCACCTAAATCCTTCAAGAAGAAAAGATGATAGGAGTACAACCTGGGACCATTGCAGCAGACATTGAAAGCTAAGGGAACTGGCAAGTTTTTGTTTGCTTTTTTTTTCCTCTTTTTTGTATAAGTAGAATACATAAGATGTTTCAAAACATTGTGCCCAAAACTTCCTCTTTAAAGTAGATAGATTTTGGTCACTCAGAAGGTGTGATCAGTCTCATGCTGGATTATTTTTCTAAAGTTTTTTTTTATCTTTTTCTCTTTCATTTTAATACTGAGGGTTAACATTTCATGAAGGAGATAATGAGGACCACCTAGAGAGTCATCAAACAAAGAAACTTCCAGAAGTGCATTTAAAAGTTTCCATCTCTGCTTGCCCCTCTTAGGCAACAGAATAGTCTTTCTACTTCTGCTTTTGGGGGAAAAAAAAATAAAAGACTGCAGTTCAAAATAATCTAAGCAACTTCGGTGAGCATGAGTGTCGGGAGGATTTATTTAACAAAAATGAAATGGCTCTGTGGAACAAAAAAATATTTGAACATAAATTTCAAAGGATGTTTTGCAGATAATGGGTTTGTGCTTTGCAGTCTAGCAATTTGCACTATTTAGTGGCACAATAATAAGGTAAGTCTACAGGTCAGATACTCCTTTGGATAAGACATATGGAGATTGTCTTTTACATATTTGTTTTCAAAGTTGCATATACATTGTTTGCATTTCCCAGCTTTTGCCAGTATTTAAAAAGTTGGCAGCCAAATAATTAACTTTTTAGATAAAAAGCGTAACATCACAAGAAAGTCAGATTTTCTTTTCCAGAACATTGGGAAACAGAACATTGGCAAAATTTTAAACCAACTTATTTAAATTCTAATATGCCTAAAAATCTTTAAAATATTTTAAAATCAAACAAACTGGCTACTCTTTGAAAGAGATCTGATATGCCTGGCATTCCAGTTCCTTAAAGCACATTTTTGGATTTAGGTGCCTGAAATTTAACTTTATGTGTTATCCTGAGAAACTGAACAAAAGAACTTAGTGTTCCGGTCTTGGTAAATATATATGTAGATTGTTGTGATCAATATGACTGTGATACTTTTACAGCAATCTTGATTTAGATTGAAATATTTGAAAAAACCTTATGACAAAGTATATACTAATCAATAGTTTCCAGCACTTTGCTCATTGATCTAGTGATAGCCACAGGGATTATAGTTTCCAGATAAAAATTCACTACTAAATATATTGATGAGAACAGTTTTCTTATCTTATCTTCTCTAATTGCTTTGTTACCGCCTGCTTTACTACCCATGCCTGTAAAGTGAAAAGAGGTCACATGCTAAGTATATTGAGGCCTAAGCTGTTATTCCATGGGGGGGGAAAAAAAAAAAGTTAGGTAGCTGCAGGAAAAGCCACTTATCACCTTGGAGAAATTCCAATATCTACATTAGGGCTTCAAACAGAAATAATATAATCAGACAAATAATAATGTGATTCTTTCCACACCTTCAATGATTGTTAGTATAATTATGTTCATTTAAGGAGATTTTTCTTTGCTTCACTAGAGAATATTACTAAATTACTAAATATTACTAAACTACTAAGCTGTTGGTGAAGCCAAAGCAATTGGAACCAAATCTTATAAGTAGTGGGATAAGCTATAAAAGAGCAAACTTAAAAGTCCAAAAGAAAGGAAAAAATCAAGTTGCCTGTAATACGGAGGTTTCTTCCAGACTTGTGTATCAGTCCTGGGGTCAGCGAAATTGTGGGTGTAATACTGCAAACTTGCAGCTCAAAGCACTGCAGGAGTTGCAGAGTAGGGAAGAGAACGGGCATCTTCAAGCTTCCCCGGTAGACCTGTCCATGTAGCCATCGTATTCTCCTATAGGAAAGAGTAGGAATGAGTCAAGGTGAACGTCTATGCTGAGTATGTCCAGGAGAAAAAAAGCTGCTGACTGCACAATATGGTAAGAGTGAATGATAGCAAAAACCCAGGAGCTGGCTGCTCCTAGGAGAACTGGGTGCTCAAGTACTCCTTCCAATTGAATTGCCATGTTCATTTTTAATTTAGGGAAGAAAAAAAAAATGAAATACCCTGAAAGGGAGGGTGCACAAATAAGATTCTATCTTTATTAAATAGGAAATAATTCAGTAAGACTATTTTTTTTTCACTTCATATTCTAATAAAATCTACAAATTTTATTTAAAAGTTGTTTGGGGCTCTCTGGTTTAGATGCACCATCCTCCTAAAAACTATGGGAAGTTGAGGGACCTCTCAGACTAATACAGAAAAATGTGGGCAGATGTGGATAGTTAACAGTTGGGTGACTTTCATACTCCAGGGGAGTGCATTTTACTTGCATTTGGATTTCTGTTCCTGTTTAGCAAAATGTCACGGCCTTCATTAGGTCACATGCCACTGAGGGCAACATGCTTCCAGCTTGGTGCACACGTTCATGCAGTCCTTAGGTCAACCGATACTGTGTGTTTCACACAAGTGGACATAGATGAGATCACAGAACCACAGAATGGTTGAGGTTGGAAGGGACCTGTTGAGATCATTTAGTCCCTACCCCTCTGTTCAAGCAGAGGCACCTAGAACATGTGGCACCGGGTTGCATCCAAGCATGTTTTGAAGATTTCCAGAGAAGCAGACTTTGCATCTAAATCTAGAAATAGCATTTATTTGCAGGACATTATCAAGTCTTTTTTTTTTTCTTTCAATTTCTGCCCAAAAATTATAGCTGAAAACACATTCCTCTGTGCCACAGTATCTAGAATTATCATATGAAGCCACTGCATCAAACACTGGTATAAAATTTCCTTTGCAGCTGACTGTGAAATACAGCACCCATGTGTATGTGTGTAGGTGTTTGCTTTAAATCATCAAAGATTTTCTTGGGTAGATGCTGTGCTGTAGAAAGCCAGACACTTTATGATCTTATACAGTGAAGCCACTTCAAACTGTCTGAAACAAGCCATGTACAGCATGGCTGCCCTTCAAAGCTCTCTGTGTATTTATCTGACACAGAATAAAACAATTCGTCTTGTTATTCTTAAGCTATTTCCCTTTTATAACTGCCTCTACAGAGCACTGTTTCAAATTAATGCTCATTTGGAGCAGGCATCCCACCAGGCATTTTTCTGATATTAATCTCCATGTGCCTGGGGTTTTTTGTTTTGTTTTGCATGCTGTACAGGTAATCTTCCACAGACAATACTGAAACTGTGGCTGTAATTATTTTAAGCCTAATTCATATAACTTTTTCCCTCTTTACTGTAATACTCATCTTATTCCATTCATTGTGATGCTATTTACAAAGTGCTAACAGGTTGTGCAGAGGAAATACCAGCAAATGCACTGTTAGCAGGCTCCACTGCCTAAAATGGATCTCTCTTGCCTTAACATGGGTCCATTATTGTCTGTCCTACCAGTTAAATTTCCTTAAGAGCAGGCATTTCAAACAACAGTTTATTTGAAAAGCATGTATTTGATTTTGTTTTCTCTCTCCCTTAGTCTTTCATATAATCTAAACGGCAGACAATGTACTAATTAGTAGGCTCAGAACTGTACTGAGCTCAATATATTTAGTTATGCAGTAGCACCTCTTTTAAAACGTCATTCAGTCATTAAATCCAATAGAGATGGCAAACCATGTTTCCATGTAAACTCTGCAAATGTTTAATTGCCCTTGCTACGTAAAGGGAGGAAAAAAGAAAGCATTCAAAATTTTAAATCTGGATAAATAAGCTCAAGTTAATTAAGTACGGAAAAAAATGTTAAGTGTTCTTTGGGTTTTTTTTTAAGACTTTTATGTGAATTATGGAAATGAGAAGTGGAATGGGAGCTGTGTTGAAATGAAATATCAGCTAACTACTTAAGTATCATGCCCTTGTATGGGGATGTGGGGCTAGAGCCTTTAGGCTAGAGAAGTTGGAAGCAAGAACATGGACAGTACAGGGCTGGGAAAGGATTCCTTAGCAAGCGTGCAACAATAACATCTTTATTCTAGGTGGGTGTGAGAATACTGGAATATCTTATATTAAACATAATATATCTGCGAAGGAAGAGGTTGCAAAATACGTTAATACAGGTAAAAGAAATGGAGTCGCTTGATCCTGTAGCGAGGGAGTCAAAGTCAATATTTTATCAATCAGTGTGTTTAAATTATTTTTAGCTCAAGATGAGGTCTGTCAAATTATGTAGGAAAATGTTTGCAAGTTTGATAGACATATTAAACAGAATTCTACTTTAGCTCTTTGCAAATACTGCACTTGCTGTATTTTTAGCTAATGAAGAAATATATGCTGGCTTTTATTTTTTGGATGATTTCTGAATGGTAAACTATCTCTGGAAGTAAAGATCGATTTTCTGCAGAATCACTGTTGCCGTTACTATAATGGCTCTATATAAATATATGTGTGTGTGTGTGTGTGTATATATATATATGCATGTACTTATATGTATATTTCATGTGTTCAATATGGCATGTTGTTTAGAAAATATCTTTTTCATATCTGCAGGTGTGCCTAACCCTACTTTAAAAAGAGTCATGCTGGAGTAAGGACTGCAGCTTGTTTCTTCAGTATTTTTTTTTCTCATAGTCCAAATTGAAGTGTCAGATATTATTATTTGAAATACTCAATCTTCTCCACTCTGTGGGAGGTTGTGTCTGTGGGAATATATTTCAAGAGAAGCAAAGAAAATGGATTTGTAAAGATAATGTATATAGGCCATAAATTTTCAAATGAAAAATTGTCCTAGATTTTGGAACTAAGCTCAAACTAGCCAACTAACCTCAGATAATTGTAACTCTGAGAAAAATTCTTACTCTGATTTTGTTTGTGTCTAGAACCTGGCACTATACAAAGTACTTCATGATGTCTAAAGAAAATAGAATAAAATGGATTCTAACCAAGAGGTGCATTAGAACTCAAAAGTGGTGCCAACAGGACAGACACTATTTGCAAACACTGGCCATGGCCATTACTGATGTCTCTGATACTGCATTTGATAGAAGTTAAGCATGTGCTGAACAAAATTGCTCCTGGCTGTTTTTGAAGTTGGTTGAAGCAGGGTCATCACAGAAGGTCTAGAACATTGCACATTATACATACATGAATTAAAATAACACAAGTAGATCAATTATAAGATGCGTTCCAGCCAGCTGAATAGCTGCATCGTAACTTAGATGTTTCTAGCTGAGATATTCCAGACAACAAGCATTTAGCTAGAGGCAACTGTGCCTCAAAACAGTACATTTTCCAAAATCAGTTTTGAAAAATAGGCCCTTGAGAGGTACTTTTTTAGACACTTGGTTATTTCAATGAGTCAGCTTTTAAAGGAACATCTATTGCCCCAAGATTTGCCTCTCCTCACAAAAGACAGAGCTGCCCTATTTAGGAAACTAGAGCCTTAGACATATCATATGGGTTATACATAGTTTAACATTTTAGTAGCATATTTTAAAGCATCTACAGAAAAATATCTGTGCAGTCAGTGCAGAGCAATTGCCTCACTTCTAAATTCTTCTATCTTAAGGACTATTTTTCTTTTATCCTGTTTCTTATAGTCACTAATCATGATTTTAAAAAGTTAGAAAAACACACTATCTGAAATCCATGCTAAGATTGTTTTCACTGAATCATTCAAACTTTCCTGATCATTTTTTTTTTCTGGAATAAGACAGAAAGGTCTTAAACTCAGTTCTTAAGTGTTTGCTAGTGCAACCTGAATAAGAAGCATGGCAGGCAGAGGTAAACAAATGAGAGAGAAAAAATAACTTCTTGTTAATTATAAACTTGCAGGAAATGTTGAAGGCAGTAGATTTTTCTGTCTAAATTTTCTAAATTAAATTTTGGGAACATAGTCCTGTACATGTTCTCTCTCTGCAGTTCACAATCCATTTCAAGACTGACAGTTTAGGAATTTAAAAAAAAAAAAAAACTTTGTTTTTATACTTCACAGGATGTGTTTACTCTTTTAATTCATATTGGGAGCTTGTTTTTAAAGTGAATTCTCTAACCAGCCCTATTTGCTGTGACTTGACAGCACATGTCCTTTAAGATACAGCTGAGTCAGAAGATGCACACTTAATGCATTCCAGCTGCTAGGATTAGCTCTACACCCTACCAGAGCTACTTTGAAATAAAATCTCTTGTGATGTATGTGAAGTGGCTGTCAACGTAAGCTGACAGATCTGGTTCTACAGATCTGGTTCTACAGATCTGGTCATGTTGGGCTGCATTAAACCAGGCAACTAATGTAGATATGGTCACAGTTTGCTTCCTCTGAAAGAAATCACTCCTTTTGAAAATGTCTGCCACTGAGCAGTTAACACTGACACCAGTGCAAAAACTTTACTAGTTCTAAAATGTATTTCCTTAATAGGAAGAAAAAGCATTTCTCCTCAGAGAAAGTAGTACAGGTACCATACTTTATTTTGCTTTTAAAGGAGCTTCAAACACAAAATAACTTCAAAAAAAAATCCAATCTGTAATAGGTATAAAAGTAGGGTTGAAAGTATTCCAAATGACACTTGCTGAAGATATAATTAATAGTACCATTTTTTCCTCTGAAAACTCATCTTTCTGTCAAAGAAAGAGATTTAAAGAATGAAAAATCTGATACCCAGTTAGTTCTTGATGGATTTCATGTTTTTACATCCCTTACTGACCTCACAACTCTGATTTCATTAGCTTCTACCTTGCATCTATGTGTGGATGACCAAATTTGAGATTTCCTAGAAAAGTCAGCTTCATAAAAGCATTTTTATTTCATTTATTGAAAGTGTTTTATATTAAGAGGAAAAAGTGAACTAAGTATATGTTTTTCTTAAGGCAATACCTGATTTAATTCTACCCCTGCAGTGACCATTTATGCACATTGTATGACCTTGTCGAGTCAACCCCACTTTCTATTTTGTTTCTCTTCCTTGATCTGATGTGAAAACGAGTTAGTTAATGTGTTAAAACACTTTGAAAATAACTTGTTGTATTTATTTGCTATCCTCCATTATTAAAAATTTGCTCTTCTGAAGACTGTGTGATTCAGTACGTTTTGCCAGTGTCTAATGAACTTGAAGCACTTCATACTCATTATTACCCTGTCATACCTCCAAATCTTCTAGAGATATCAGATCTTAATCGCATCTCTGGCATACAAACACATCTCTTCTGAAGCTGTAGAGAAGTATTCATTAGCACTTGAATCTTTCTCAAATAAGCTGCTTCAGGTTCACAGCTGGTGCACTCTGAGCCCCTGCCTTGGCTAAGCCTCTTAGACTTTCAGATGGCTGTGTGCAGGGGATCTGCAACAGCGCCCACCGTTGATTAGCCCAAAAGGTAGAAGAAAAATGTTGAAAAGCAAGTCTTAGGCAGAGCTTACTCTTACCCTTAAATCATAAGTATTTTTAGAGTGCACTTGATGGTATTATTCATTCAAAATACCCACTGCAAGTAATATCTTTAGTTAACATTAGATAATTTCTCACATTGAAAAAAGTCTTCTAGGGAGGGAGATACTGAAGATTAAAGGTGGGAAACTTTGTTGTTGTTATAGAACTATAAATTTACCAGGAAAAAAAAAAAAAAAAAGAGACTGAAAGTATTTGTAGGTTTGCATTGTTTAACATTGAGAACTGCTTGCATAAGATTAGTGAAGATGTTTGCCCTTAAGGTATCAGTTTTATGTCCATGACTTTCTTTTTGAAGAAAGCCTTTTGTTTAAAATCAGCAATTGCTTTTGTGGCATCCATCATAACCTTTACTGTTAGCCTTTGAGAGAGGAGACAAGGAAGCAGGAAGACAGTTTGGCTCTCTGGTTAGTTTGAAGTTGAATTTGTTATCCAGGAGCAAATTTCCTCCAACTTCAGACAAGATTTCTCTGAAAACCCTAACAGATAAGTTTTTTTTTGGAGGCTGGTTGGTGAAAATATACCATATGGTCTGCTTCACCATAGCTAAGATCTAGGAGAAATCACTCTGAATTCAAAGCTTACCTCCCCCTAAACAGGAGTGAGGTTCCAGAGAAGTTAGCTGAAGAGTAGTGGCTCAGTAAGTGGCTTTCACTTACTGTTTCTTATAAAACAGGGAGAGGTGATATCATAATTCTCTAAGAAAAAGGCCATAAACAGAAGCCTGTTTTAAACTGAAATTTATTGATAAAGTAGTTTTTCAAGTGTTATTGAAAGGATTATATATAACCAAATATAGTTAATACAATGTCTGGAAAATGAGTACATAAAGCAGGAAGGTATATAATCTATGAAGGATAGTTTTAAGGATAATTCTCCAGACTTATTTTCTCCAGGTATTCACTGCATTTGTTCATCATGTTTTTCCAAACAAAACCATTTGACATCTGGGAAAAAAACGAAGTAGGTAAAAACAACAGGTTGGTTTAGCATGGTGTTCATCACTTTTCTTCTACCTTGTTACTAACAGAATGCTAAGTCATGATTCTACATGGCAGTTTTTTCAGAGATATCTCTAATAAAATTTGTTTAACTCAAGGAGCTTGACAGAAAATAGCAATAATACAAACATAAAAAGTCAATGTGTGAAGTATGAGGGAAAAGAACAATACAGTGAAGTGGATATGGAAGAAAAGAAGAGACACCACTAGGGGTCCTGAAGCAGGTTTTACATTCTTGTATATATTTTGTAAGCTGCATTTTATATTACATACTGCTGTTTGTCTACTGTCTTGCATTGCTCATGGACACATTTTGTCCATATATGGTTTTAAATTCCTGCTCTGCACTGTATGTTTGCCTCCTAACTCCCAACATAATTACATGATACAAGAGTATATCATTGGTTTACTCCTTATGACCTGGATTTTGACAGAAAATGGAGCTATTGTTAACTTGAGGTTGGGGAGGAAAGGAGGGGGAATAGATGGTAGGTTTGAAACTTGAAAAAGCAAGAAAAGGGAATCGTAATTGAAATATTCTCCTTATGGTTGCTTGTCAGTATATCTTGTAGCACAAAGCATTTAGGATTTGACATCATAATTCACAATAAGAAAAATAGAATCACTCTCTTTTGGGAGTTTGGCTGGCTGGTTTGTTTTCACAAAGAAAGCCTACCTTGTGTTCCTTGAAGCCAACATCTGAGTTGGAATTTGGAAAGCAGCAGAGTATTCTCATCTCCGATCTTAGAAACATATTTCCCACTCATAGCTACTATGGAAAAATAGAGATTAACAGACTGGATTTGAAGGAACTAAAGGGAAAAAGGAGTTGCAGGCCACTCTATCTATTCCCACAAAACATGTTTGTATTTCCATGAGCAGAGATTATTTTTGGGATGCAGATTGCAGTGCACTGGGTTAAGGGAGGGAAGGTCCTAGTTCACTGATGCTTTTCTCATAGTTCAGCTCATCCAGCACTATCTGCAGTTGTGTCTCTTCTGCATAAAGTGTACTGTAAAAGAAAAGCAAAACTTCCATTCCTAATCTCTTTAGGACTAATAACCTCTAACTTTCAGACAGTTTTGGGCATCAGTGCTGTCCAAATAGAAAATGAAATGATTGCCAAAATATTTCCTATTGAGGGATGACTTGTTTTGCAGTCTTTCTGGCCTGTTTTTCTGTATGTATGAAGGAGAGATAATTAGGCTTAGGTTGAAGGACAGGCTGAAGTAGCTGCAATTAAAGCTTTTTCCTAGGTAGGAAAGCAAGCCACAGCATTTCTGACCAAGAATCAATAACATCTTACTGTATAATACCGTACTTAGTGGCATCATCCACTTATGAACATCTCTAAATACTTAAATTGGCTGACCTCTGCCTCCCTTACAATAATTTTCAACAGCTAATTTTAAACTATGGAAAAATCTCTTGAACGTTCCAGCTGCTGTCATGAATCTTGCACATTCTAACATGTTCTGATAAGTCAGTCATCATCCACATAATTTTTTTGTTGTGGTGGTTGTTCCTGGGAGCATACCCTTCAGAAACAGCACATCAACATGATCATTTTTATTTTCTATTCTGTAACCTTTATACTTCTAAAAATGTGCATGGCTATTGTTTGCATATCTCCTTAACATCCTTAGAAAGCTATATATAGAGGGGCTATTACACAGGAATTACTTCACTTGTGGCCAAAATCTCTTATGATAGAAAATCACAGAATGGTTGAAATTGGAAGGGACCCTTAGAGATCATCTCGTCTGCTCCAGCAGGGACACCTCCAGCATGTGGCACAGGGTGGCATCCAGGTGGGTTTGGAAGATCTCCAGAGAAGGAGACTCCACAACCTTTCTGGGCAGCCTGTGCCAGGGCTTTGTCACCTATACACTAAAAAAAGCTCTTTCTGATATAGCACAGGTGCTCTTGTGAGCTTTGCTCTTAAAAGTTTGATAATAATTGGTATATGGTAGCAGATTCATTCTCCTGGGTCTTGTTTGCAAGCAGCCACAGTCTGTTCCAGCCTCCTGGCCAGCCTACCCACCTGTGGAGTCTGACATTGATTCTGGCTGCACTGGAGCAGGCTCATGGAACAAAACTGGCATCAATAATTCAAGCTTCCTCCTGGCACCTCTGAACTTTTCAACCAGCAAAGCCACCAGCTGCTTGGCAGTTGTTTGGATAAGCAATAGGAGATATGCTGACCAGGCACAGGGACGGCACTACTGGGTACATCACTAAAGCCTGTAAAGGTTACATCCATTCCATTACTGAAAAGGGCTGTTAAAGCTGCCATCGGTCAAGGCACTGGGAATTCCATCCAAAGAAGAGTTTAAAAATGTGAAAAGAACTCAGTCCAAGGCCTCTTTATTCTTCAGCCTTGGAGCTTTATTTAATGCAGCCAAGACTGGGCAGATCAGGCAGGACAAAGCCTTTTCCTATTCCCTCCGTCACCACCCACTTCTCTGCTCACAGCAGGAAAGCAGCTTCCCGCACAAGATGGAGAGGGCAGCAAAATGGGCACCTTTCTGTCCTCACTTTGCCTAAATCTCCCAGCTCAATAGCCAGCAGAAAGACAATGTCCTCTCTACCTGCTTTCCTCTTCTCTGCTCCCCTTCAGGAAAAGGTTTTGCAGGCTGGACAAGGTTATTCCCAGTAGGAGGGGGATAAAGTGATTATGTCCATGCAACATTGCTGCCACATCCATTGTTGGTTTTAACTTTCCTAAGCTTTTCTCAATTCAAGGAAGATTTTTCCCGATCTGGGAATGTTTTCCAGAACATTCCCAAATGTTCAGGGAATATGGCTTCTATAATAGCTTCTATAAATATGTCAGCAGCAAGAGGAAGACTAAGGAAAATAAATGTAAGCCTGCTGCTGAATGGGGAGGGGGCCTTGGTGACAGACGATGCTGAGAAGGCAGAGTTACTAAATGCCTTCTTTGCCTCTGTCTCTACTGCTTAGGCTAGTTCCCAAGAACTACAGAGCTCAGGTAAAAGAGAGATAAATGGGCAAGAGGAAGACTTTCCACAGGTCGAGGAGGATTGTGTTAGGGATCACTTAGGCAAACTGGCCACCCATAAATCTATGGGGCCTGATGGGGTGCGCCCAATAAGGTTGAGGGAGCCGGCGGGGGTTATTGATCATCCGCTCTCTCTCATCTTTGAGAGGTCCTGTAGAGCAGGGGAGGTGCTGGAGGACTGGAAGAGTCAGCATCACTCCAGTTATCAAAAAGGACAAGAGAGAGGAGCCAGGCAACTACAGGCTGGTCAGCCTCACCTCTGTCCCTGCAAAGGTGATGGAACAGCTCATCCTAGAGAGCATCTCTAGGCATATGAAGGAGAAGAATGTGATCAGGAGTAGTCAGCATGGATTCACCAAGGGGAAGTCAGGTCTGACAAACCTTATAGCCTTCTGTGATGGGATGACTGGCCGGCTGGACAAGGGGAGAGCCGTGGATGTTATCTACCTTGACTTCAGCAAGGCTTTTGACACCGTCACCCATAATATCCTCATAGGAAAGCTCTGGGAGTGTGGTCTGGATGAGTGTACAGTGTTGTGGATTGAGAACTGGCTGGATGGCAGAGCTCAGAGGGTGGTGATAAATGGGGCTGAGTCCAGTTGGAGGCCTGTGGCCAGTGGTGTCCCCCAGGGAGCAGAAACTGATAGGGTCTGGTGCAGTTCAACCTGTTGATCTATGACTTGGACAGAGTACACCCTGAGCAAGTCTGCAGATGATACCAAGCTGGGTGGAGTGGCCAACACTCCAGAGGGATGTGCTGCCATCCAGAGGGACCTGGACAGGCTGGAGAGCTGGACAGAGAGGAACCTCATGAGGTTCAACAAGGACAAGTGCAGGGTCCTGCACCTGGGGAGGAATAACCCCAGGCACCAGTACGGATTAGGGGTTGACCTGCTGGAAAGCTGCTCTGCGGAGAGGGACCTGGGAGTCCTGGTTGACAGCAAGTTAACCATGAGTCAGCAGTGTGCCCTTGTGGCCAAGAAGGCCAATGGGATCCTGGCCTGCATCAGGAGGAGTGTTGCCAGCAGGTCAAGGGAGGTGATTCTGCCCCTCTACTCAGCTCTGGTGAGGCCGCACCTGGAGTACTGTGTGCAGTTCTGGGCTCCTCAGTACAGGAGGGATGTGGAGCTTCTCAAGAGAGTCCAGCAGAGGGCAACAAGGATGATTAAGCAACTGGAACATCTCTGGAGAGACTGAGGGAGTTGGGCCTGTTTAGTTTGGAGTAGAGAAGGCTAAGAGGGGATCTGATTAACATGTATAAGTACATGAAGGGGGGATGTAGGGAGGAAGGGGCCAAGCTCTTGTCAGTGGTGGCCAGTGACAGAACAATTGGTAATGGGTGCAAACTGCAACACAGGAAGTTTCATCTCCAGGTGTGGAGCTTCTTTACAGTGAGGGTGACAGAGCCCTGGAACAGGCTGCCCAGGAAGGTTGTGGAGTCTCCTTCTCTGGAGATCTTCCAAACCCACCTGGATACCACCCAGTGCCCCAATGCTCTGAGTGTCCCCATTGGAGGGTGCTTGGACAAGATGATCTCTGGAGGTCCCTTCCAACCTTAACCATTCTGTGATTCTGTGGTTCAAATATTCCCTCCCCACCTTCAGTCTCAAGCCCTTCTGTCTCAGTACCTTGAACCTGAACACTCTGCACAGAGTAAACACTCTTTGGCTTTTAAAGTGCTCTTAGCAAATGTAGGCAGAGTGTCCCTATCTTCTGAAAGGAAGGGAAGGCAACCACTAGGAAACATGGGACATCTCCATATTTCACTTACAGACTCCAAAGCAAACTGGACCATGCAGCATGTAGCTGCAGACTTGGGTTCAGGGCCTATCTCAGCTAGGGATTTAACATCTAGGTTTGCATATGCCCTTCCATCAAAGACGAGACACATTCAGTTAGATATGGGGTATGAGAAATGATGCAGCCTGTCCTCATGCAGAGACACTTTAAAAATAGCTACCTGTAAGGAGATCATCTTTGGAACTATGATCGTTTTTGTACTTCCCAATTTCACTTCTCTAATCAGAGAGATGACACTGCACAGATGCACAGAAGTCCTGTTTAGTGGGACCTGGGCGCAAAGGGAAGCAATGCTGGTCTGTTTTTTTTTCTAGCTCTCACACATTAATATAATAAGCACCCTTCCTTCTGTACCTCATGCTGCCTCACATAACAGAAAACACCCTCCCTTGAGCCTGCACCTAGGCTACTGAGAGCAGATTCCAGTCCTCTCAAAGTGTTAAAGCCTCTGCCTCCTTCCTCCAGGCCTTTTAAGAGAATTATTCATAATTGCAAGAAGAAACCAAAAGAATCAAGTTACACAGGTTTGAAAACTACCTCCCAGAATATATCAGGAGTGCTTTGTTGCCTAACTGTCAGCCATTCAATAAGGATGGATGACCTGTTGCATGGTGAACGGTCCAATGTCTTTTACCCAGAGGTCAACCAAAAGGACACACTGACACACTGCACAGATGATATTGCACTAAACTGGAAGGATGGATTTTATTTGAGTCTGAGCTGAGAGACTTGCATATGCTAAGACCCCAATCAGGCTTTCTCCTTTTACTCCCATTTCTACTGCCTAAAAAGACCAAAGGGAAGACATGTGGCCCTGCAAACCTGCACTGACTTTAATCTTGCTCAATGTACATGTAACCACATCCGTAACTCTAATGAGTAACTGATGAGTGACGACAGCAGTGGGAACTCCAGCATTACTGGAGAGGCCCAAGTCTCTCCAGCAGTCCCCCGGCATCGTCCCAGGTCATGTGTCCTGTGTTAGTGACAGCACAGCTAAAAAGGAGATGCCTTCTTGTGCTGCAATCCTCTTCTCTTTCCAGTGCACACACTAGGGTGCCTGGGTGGCTTCCAATAAGAAGGATTACCTATTTCCCTTCCAGTTCATACTCAGTATAGAGGCTATGGGTTTGATACAGAGTTTAATTTTAATAAAATGCCCTACATGGAAGGTAATGGTTACACTACCCACAGTCCCTTAGAAATTGCCAGATGTAACTTTTAGTCCTTCAGTTGGGGGCGGGGGGCGGGAAAACTGACCTTTGGAAACAAAACACAGCAGAGAGCTGGAGTTTGAGAACTGATACTTGGATCCCAAAGCACTTCCTAGGGCTGGTAGCAACCTCTATCCCACTGTACATGCCACTCCTCAGGGATGGCATGTCTGAAAGCCACCACACCAATGGCTCTGTGATTGTGATATTCAAGGGCCAAAGCCCTGATTAGTCCCCACAGCTAGTTGCCAGCAGGACTGCTCGAGGGTTTGCTCTGGAAGCTGCAGCTTCCTGGCAGCACTGGGATGAGGTGAGTCGTTCTAAACCGTTCACTCCCGAAGCTTGAGCATTTTGACTTCACTCTCTCTTCTTTAAAGGACACTTGCTTTTTCTTAACATTTCTACTCAGCAAGACCCTCCCAAGGGCCAAACCGTTTCCTTAAGCCAAGAGATGACCAAATGGAGCATGCAGACTAAGGCCCGGCAGGCGACAGCGGATGTGCGCAGCTTGAGGAGCAGGAGCCACGTGAGGGCTCTGCTGTTCCCCAGCTGCCAGTCAGCCGCCTATCCAGCAGCACCTTGGCCCAAGAGCTGCAGGCAGCACCCACACCAGCATCTCCCTCACTTGGGGACAAGGGGTAGAAGCCGAGCTGCAGCTCTGCTGAAAGGGCTGAGGATGGCCGAGAGGTGCCTGCTCCAGGAAAGTGCTTGTATCCTGCACCCACGACTGCTTCAGGAGCATGGGACTCTCTGAAGAACAAAGCGGGGACATCATCTCACAAGATGGACCCTGTTCTGACAGAGAATGAGCTCATGAACATCATCTTTGATTGTGAAAAGTATCTGGAGGACATCTCAGGTGAAGAACTAAGAAAACTGTCAATACCAAAACTCTCTATAACAGAGACCAGGACTGTTACAACCCAGCATGAAGATGTGCACTGAGGTGCTGCATGAAAAAGAAACCTCCCAAGTGGTGAAATACAACTCAGCGCCACCACAGCATGGCCATCGTTTTGATGGCACAACCATGATGAAATCTGCTGGCGTTTCTACAACAGCTCCTTTCTATGGGAGATTTCACCTCTTTCCTTACGACACCTACTGAAGATGAAAATTCACTACCACCTAAGAAACAGCATCACTCATGCTAGCAGTAGGAAATGTGAATTTCCAGCAGCTAGTTACAGCAAGTTACTGTGTCCTGTGACGTCCCTTTTTAAGATAGTCTACTATGTGCTCTAAATAAAATTAGTGATGTTGTTTTTAAGTTATATTCCAGTGTGTGTTCATTATAGGTAACAGGATAATTAGAAAATGCTCCTAAGCTTTTGGCAGAAGGAGGAGGAGGGTATAGGAAGGTTATACAGGACCTAGAAGAAGGACCTTTCTTCTAGATTTTGGCTTTGAACAAGAAGTTGGGCTTTGAAGCTTCGACAGATTTCCATCAAAGGCAGAGTATCCCATAAAGGAAAAAGAGAAGCTGTAGCATGATATTGGGCTTCTCATGTAAGTATATGCCCTATAATATAATCTTGATAATTTTACAGGTACAAGCAATCTTATGGAAAGATTTGGGGCAAATTGGAGGCCCTTCAGGGATGTGCTCAAAAGCTCTTCTAAAAGGACTTCCCTCCAAAACTTGCCACTTAGCTTGAAAGCTGATGAAAATTTTCCATCATTTAATCTTGACAAGTCTCTCTGTATCCTCCAGTTTATTACGCTGTGGATTTTTATTTTCTTAACCTTCTTTAGGTTAGATAGATTCCTATTATTTTATGAGAGAGCCTGATGAAATAAGAAAAGAGTGCAACTACGGTCTTCCTCCTCCTTCCTCCTTCCTCTGAAAGGAAAAAGTACCAGGATTGATAGTAGTTACCACATATGTTATTAACCAGCAAGGCACATCAAGCTCTAATACATTCATTCATGACTGTAACATAAACTACTGTGACAAGCATTTTTTTTTGTTCGCCCAGAATTGATAAATTGAGACCTTCCCCTCACAATTGCTTTTCTAATGATTAAACAATCCACAAAGTAAAAGCTGAACGGACACAAAGCAAACTTGAGATGAACTAGGAGTGGTTTCTATCCAATTCACATTACAGATTTTTTAGAAGTGCAATGCACTTCAGAGAGAAGAAAGACAGGATTTTTTTTCCACTTTTAAATGATTGTGTTACACTTATAAATATACATGTAAAACAAGTTTTTGACTTTGTTTTTGTTTTTAATAATTGCAGCTGTATCTTGCACAGCAGAGGCCCTAGAGCCCGGACTCTTATACTGAAGGTTTCCTGAGCTCTCAAGACTGAGGCACTGCCATGGGGAGGGGCACGTATAGAGTCTACTACTTGGTTCTTGAATTTTATTAATTCCAGAAACAGAACCTCATGGGCTGAGTAACTAAATTTCCTTAAAATTTCTTTTTTAATCCTCATTTTGCCAGAATAAAATTCTTTGCTTATATTTAAGGAAGCTATTTTTAAGGAAAACAATTTTTATTTAACATGGCCTCCACTAAGCCCGTAGCTTCCTTGGTATGTGAGTTTATATCTCTGTACAGTTCCTCCGTACATTTATCTCTGATCAGTTAGTGCTTCTAGAATTTTAACTTTGAATGCTGTTCATATTGGGAGCTGTTGTATTTAGCTGCTGTTTAACAACCTCTGTTGTACAGTTGGTGAGGCAAGCAAATCAGTTTTGAGGTTAGTGAGTCATCACTGATGAGCTGTGAAGAGGATTATATAGAGCAACAGCTTTTGCACAGCCTTTTATTTGAAAATCTACAGATGATACTTTGTGTGCAATATCCACATTTAGTGAAACTCCTCTTAAGCTGAAGAACTATACTAGTATTAATGGCATCCTTGAGTAGTCCTTTCACTTCTGGCTTGGTCATGGTAATATTTTAACTTTCTTGAAAGCGTGTTGCTTTTCTCTTTGCCCTGAAAATTCTTTTCTTCATTTTGAAAATCAAATAAGGATTAAAAGAACTCAGATATAGTTCTCAGAATGACTTAATGTACACTGCTTCATGGATAAGAAAAAAAGATAGATTTATGTTCTATGTCTTTTAAAACATACCAAAACAAGCTACATGCATACACAAAGCCTTCAATATTTGGCCTGGAGTGAAACCAGTTAGATAAAATTGTAGTAACTGTATGCTTTTCTTTAGCTCAACTAAGAAACTGTTAATGGAAGAATTCAACAGAAGCTGCAGAGATAAATTTTGTTCACAGAAACATCTCATTGGAATTGCTTACGGTTCAATTCCATTGCCTGAAAGGAGAATACTAGTTACCATAGTTTAAGGTAAAATCTTCTTTTAACTCTGCTATTACGCTGTCAGCTCTACCCTTCCAAATCTTTATGCATTTTGACTGCAAGACACTGCATGACCCAGAACATTTGCTTGCCTAAATTTTTCAGTTAACATGTAACAGCTAGCGTAGGTGGGAACTAAATTAAAAAAAAAAAAAAAAAAAAAACCACAAAGAGCAAAAACAAACCCTCATAAACCTTCATTCCTTGACAGAGTCTGTTATTAGTCTTTGACTGAGTCTGTTCTTGCAGTTTTTGCCGTTACCAATGTTGTTATCTGTTCATCCAGAGACCAGCTAGGCACTAAATATTATTCATGGTTTTGCTATTAGGAGAAGTATCTCATCTGAGGAGGAACTTTCCAATCCTTTGCTCACTGGAAACAGATTTTTTTCAAGTTTAATAATTTTGATTGTGTTAGTGGTTCAGGTGTTAAGATCAATGCTTTGAAAAAAGGCCATTTGCAGAAAGTACTGAAAACATGAACACACATGGTCACAAAATGTTGCCAAAAAGTATGGCAAGTGGAATTGCTACTTGCTTGTTTTTGCTGTCTGTCTGTTTTTAAAAGAGTAGATTTTTGGCCTGCAGCGTCAGTCAGGTGCATAGAAAAACACTGGCAAAAGAAATGTCCTAGTGAGAGAGCTATACTTTCTTTTTGCTGTTATCCAGCATAATCCCCTCAAATTTCAACAGATTACAAGCTAATGTTGCCAGAGGTTAGTTTAATTCTGTCATTGTTTTCCCTCTTCACAGTGTTTGCAACAGTGCTTGGCTGTCAGGAGAGACAGATCATCTGCAAAACTGCTAGAACTGTTTTGCTCTGAGTAAGTTTCCTGAGTTATTGTTGCCTGAAAAAAAAAAAAAAAACCCTTGACAAAAATCTGTTAAATTATAATATAATCTGCAGACTTTTCAAGAAAGGGATTTTTGGATTTAATGAAATCACAGTCATTTCTTCACCCTCCATATATTAGAGAAAAGAGAAAAGATGAGCTTTACCAACTACCTTTTAACCCTTATTTCCCACTCTCTCCAACAAAAAGACACTATTTTCTCTCTGAGTATGAATAATTTCTCATGTATGTTTTCAGCTCATCAAAGTCACTCTATGAGCTTAATAAGTGCATTGTTCATTTTATATTCTCTGCAAAGGACCTAGCCGTGATGCCTGTGAGCTTGAATCCCTCCAAGGGAATTTCTTTCATGCTCCCAGTTAATTAAGAGATCTAGCAGACTTGACAAGTTTCACTCATTTGACAGGAGAAGCCTTTATTTTGCATGAATTTGAAGTCCATTCTTAAACATGTTCCTATTTTCCTGTGTCCCTGAGACATTTTCCTGCACTCCTGTCTCTTTGAAATTTCTTTCCCTCAAACAGTCATTGCTTGACAGCCCTGAATCTTCTGCTATGTCTCAAGCACAAGTAACAGAACTCCCTGTGAGAATGGAACTTATTTTTACTTGAATTACTTGAAAAGATGTGAACTAAAGTTCTGAATATATGAAGTTAGGATACATTTCATTTGTGAAAGTTACCATTTAATAATTCAATAGAGACTTTTAAATTTAGTTACCCTAGTATAAATAAACAGTACTTCAATTAAAAATACTGTTATTTCTGACTGAACCCTGAGCCTCAGATATGACTTTTGTTGAGGCCTTTCTGTTTTTTCTGAATAGGTCACTAACACTTGACACTCAGTGGACTGAATCTGTTTTTTAATACATGTGCATAGAAATATATTTGTGCCTCTTTGGCTGCTGTTCCATAGCTTGTTGTTATCGGAGAAGTCCTGTTCCAATAGCAGTTATGGCAAACCTTGTCACAGTCACTTTTTTCACAGCCATGATCATAAATAAATACACTTGCCGGGCCATCTACTAGTGAATTAAGGAGCTTTGCCTACTAATATGGCAATACCGCATGAGAAGCAAGTCCCTGGGGCATTCACTTGAGAAAAATCCCTGTCAAGGCAGGACCAGTAAGAAAATAATGCTGCTTGCCTAAAGTTTGCTATATTCTCAGTGAAAATTATCTAGTACTTGTTGTTTTGCCAATTGACGGGGATCAGTGGAAGTAACTAGACACCACGGGAAAGAACAGTTGTGTTTACTATTAATATCAAATAATACAGAAATGAAATGATACATTAAATGAACAAATAAGCTTACTATGCACCGGGTTTTAACTACGGACAACATGAGCAAAGTAATGCTTATGCACTTAACCATTACTATACAAGAAAGAGAATAGTGATAAAGATACATCACCAATTGCCTAAATACGTTACCATCATCCAGAACTGGAGTGGCTGGGGAGCCCCTATTGCAGTGAGGATTTGGAGAGCCTTCCAGGCAACTGGAAGGTCTTACACGGTATGTCCACTCTAAAGTGAGGTCTCCAAAGTCACTGTAAGAGGGTCCAGTTTTTATAAAACCAAATCAGCAAAACTTGCCTTTTCTTTGTCATCTGGGACTGGGACTTGGCCAGAGCCCTGGCATCAAATGGGTAAGTTCTCTTCAAGGTCAAAAATGCTTGCCTGAGAGTCTACAAAAGTTGCATTTTTATGAGCCTACGGGCAGGTCAGCAGAAGCAATTTACAGGTGATTTCTGTGTACTTCTGCAAAAGCAGAGCGGTATTCAGCTCTAAGTCAATTCTGACTTGAGCCTGTGGTTCAGGCCCTAGCTGTTCACTTTTGGAAAGAACTGGGCTTGATTTAAATATACCTATACTATGTTGCACCTGTGTTCTGGGTCAGCATTGCAATATCAACCCTCTCGTCACATGAAGAGGTTGGAAGGTAAGGAAATTGTGTATATAAAAACTCTGGTTTACTAAATACTGTGAAGACTCAAGGAGACATGTATCTTCTTCATGGCTTAACTTAGATGAGCTTGGTTTCAAGACTCACAGTTGTCTGGGGACTGTTCAATTTACCTAGCCACCATGCCAAAATATTGTTTTTTCTTTGCCTGTTTTTTGTTTCTGCAAAACTCATTCCCAAAGTGTCCACATTTTGAAACCTACTAGCTTTCTAGGAACATGGTAGATTTATTACAAAAGAAGACTCTTTCCTACATTAATGTATTCTGAAAATCTTAAGTTATTTTTACTTGTTTTGACTTGTTTATTTATTTTGCATTCAACAGGCAGGTAATATTTTTCAGCTATTTGGTAAATGTGTAATAATGTTGTTTTGTTATTAATGCTGGTTGAGGAATTTGTATAGTCAGGTTAGCATTATGAATTGTACCATTGCTTCAAAAATGCCTTAATGAATGCTGACAGCTTTGGAACAATCTCTGTTGTGACAGTAAGTTAATAAAATAATGGCTGAATTTATCCTGAATTACTAAAATGCACAGAACAGTATCCACTGTGTATAATTACAAATTACAGAAGGCCTGCATTTTGGATTTCTCTATTTGTAGCCCTGCCCCATGACTTAAGATCTAAATTTGTGTCATTAAATGACCTTGCACATACAATACACACATATGTATTATATATACATGCAACTGTTGAATCCTCTCGCAATGGAGAAACAGCTAACAGTATTTGTTTATAAAAATGCAATACTTTCACGTCTGACCATTTCATAAAGTATTTCAAGAACTTAATCTCATAAAGCATTACTGCTTTATTTCATAAAGCATTTCTTCACAGTCCAGTGATATCAGTTCAGTGTGGTCTGCACTGTGAGCTAAAGGAGACCTTGGAAAGAGGTTTTATTTTCCCCAAAGCCTGTAGTGAGCACATCCTGTCCAATTCACTTACTGTCTTCTCTAAAACATTGTCCATTCTTGAAAAATAACAATCAGTTTGAAATTAGAAAATTAATAATAGGAAGTCTAAAATTACTCTTATTGAATTCTCTTTGTATTTTAAACTGTATTGAAATTAAAAATTACCTCAATCGTCAATTTAAATAATTACAATAATGTTACAAATTTCTAAAAGTACAGTTTGAATTAATATTAAATTATCACACTAAAATACTAAAATGCTTTAAATGCCATGATCACAGTTGATATTCATGTTTAAAACCTCCCTTATTTGTGTGTTTCCGTTTAAGACCTATGCACACTATACACCTAGTAAGACCTCATATTTTCTTAAAAGATGTGTATAAAGTTTTGTTATGTCTATGCTTCACCCAGAGTTCTGCAACAATAAATACCAAAAGGGACAGTAAGTCAGTTTTCCAATGGTCTATGATGTCAAAAATAGAAAAATAATGGGAGCCTTCAAGGTGAAGCGTAGTTGGAGGTCATCACACAGAGCACTCAGGTTGAACTTAAAGGTTAGTGAAAGTAGATAAGTAACTTGTCAGGTCGTCTTGTAGTCTTCACAACCAAAGAAAATCTGAAGGGGCAGAAAGGAGAGCTAACTTTTAACTGTATATTGAATGCACTGGGCAAGAGCAGAGGAAAGGTCTGGGCAACCCTTAAAGTTCTGGCAACAACTATCAGTCACTCTTGTGTGTGGAAGTGTGCTATCAGGCAAAGCCTTTCATTCATCCTATGGTTTCAAAGACCTTTAGCTTGTAATGCACAGAAAATAATCTTACTGGAACATAGTCCATTCTTTCACTGGTAATTGTAAGAACTTTTCAGATTAGAAGTTGAAACGGAAGACAGAAAAAATAGACTTCAGCAAAACAGATGCCTGAAAACTCCTTCAACGTAGTCCTAAAATTCTAAGATTGTGGCATACATATAGTAGGCTCTTTGAAACTGCTAATTTTAAACCACTTTTCAAAATCATCATGGCCAGTGGTTTCTTTGAATTCTTAAGGATAGAGGTGCTCTGTAGTCATTTTTACTTGCATTGCTGGACCATGTTGAATGCCATGTGTGAATTCAGATACATGCAAACATGGAAGAATCAGAAGGGAAAAATTATGGCCAAGTTCAGCAAGTACATTTTTCATTTTATGTTCCTGCATGAATAAGTTTTCTTATACTTCAGTTAGTTATTGTTCAAGTTCTGACTGTTGTTGCATGGATAGAGATCCATCAGAATAAGTTAACTAGGACTGCTATCCCCTGTTGAATATTGTGTTGTAATATATCACATACTGTCTTGCAATCTTCTGTCACTGCTGTGGCAGGAGTAATTATTATACTTGGGTGATATGATTCAGCAATATATTCCTATCAAGAATACCTTCTCCACAAATAACAGTTAATACTGTCTATTTAGTTCAAACTTTGGAAGTGAATTGTAGGTGCTCAGCAGTTTTTAAATGTGGTGCCTTTTTTTTTTTTTCCAGACAGGTGGATATGAATGTAAATAGCTAACGTGACTTACTAGATCCTGAAATTCTGTGTCTTGGCGCATTGTCACTGCTATTGTAACAGATGGTTCCTCCAGGAAAACCTAAAATGATACTGAGCAGCAGTAACCAAGGGGTGTGAACTAATGCACACCAAAAAAGTTGCCTATGTATGCTTCTGTACCTTAGAAGACATAGTATTAAAAGCATTTGAAACAATAGTAGATATTTTCTATACCAAGAAATACTCATATGCAAAAAAAAAACCCAGTCTGTAGGTATACACCAGTCTGTTAGTAGCCTCAAGTAAAATTATTTTCCTAACTGTTGTGTTCTCATGTTCCCCACCATGCATGCAGAAACCAACATAATATCTTCCTTCTGTTTTTCTCATTTATTTTATGGAAAACATTTTTACCCCCCTACTGACTGAAGTGTGATGATGCCACATGAATTTATGGCTCTGTAAATCTGTATGATGAGTATGCAGAGCAACCAGGTGTATTAATATTATTTAACAGCTTTCAGCCTATCTAAGAATAGGTTTGTTTTCAGTTATTTTTACATTTCTTCAGGGAAAAAAAAAATGTCAAGTTAGGATATCTCAACCTAAATGAATTGTTCCACTCCATTCTTCACCAGGAATACAAATAGAATGTAACCTAATCCATTATATAGCTTTTATATCCATTCTGACAGCTCAAACTGTCATCGAAGTTAAAGAGGGGAAAAAAAAGAAAAAAATATTTTTATGCATGAGATGAAAAGATTTTGATTTGACAATATCTTGGAAGCCTTAAATTTTCAGCTGAGCCCTGAATAGAAGATAGTGATTTTTTTTTCCAGAAATAGGCATATTCCTCATACTAATTACATGTATTATAGTATATATATGTGTATATATATGTCTAGTAGATCAGCAGCAGCTCATTCACAGAAACTTATGAAGTAGACATAACTGAAGCAGTTTTTAAAAACCAGATGGTAGTTTCTCAACGCCTTGTGAAAAACGTTAGCTGTCCTCAATCTATGCTCAATGGAAAAAGAAGTCAATGATGGATTAGATATTATGTCATCTGTTAAATAGTCAGGTGTGGTACAGTTTCATATTTGCTTTTCAAAAGAAATTTTTCTGATAGTTTAGGCTCAAATATAACTTTTCATGGGCAAAAGTCAGTTTAATGTAAGTGGAAAATGAACATAATACATTTTTTAAAAGTAAAGATATATATTTCCTTTGAAATATTTCTCTGCCTTATTACCATCAAAATTGCAATATTATGTTAACTTATCAGGCTTTGAAAAGTAAAATCAACTTCAATGTTTTGGACATTCAGGAATTTCTGAAAGTAACATACCTCTTTTTTTCTCAGCAGTTTGGGAGAATCCTCTGTTCCTGTGTTGAAGAAAATGCCCAGTGAGGTATGTAGAGAAAAGGGGAGAGGCACTAAGTAAAACATACAGGAAGAAAAAATAGAGAGAATATAGGCCCTGAGCATGGATAGTACAACAGAATGCCAGCATTTCTCTACGCTACATGTACATATGGTGCATCCAGGACCTGAATAGGGATAAATAACCAAAATTATTATGTTTGGTCTTAAAAAAAACCAGAATCTTAGTAGACTCTATAGTAGTGAATTTACAAATAGTCATTAAACTTCCTTTGCTTTCCTTAGAGAACCTGCCCAAGCAGATTCTGATTTAAAGCAACTGCGCCAAGGCTGAGAATTCTTGGAAATGGTGAGGCACCTAATTCATAGAAATGCATTACATATCACAAAATGGCTTTTTTTCTTTCTTTCTTTCAAGTCTTTTTAGGCCGGGTGCTTGTTGCCCTCAAAGTCTGAGAAGAGAAACTAGGATATTTATAGCTGGCACTAGAGATTAGATTAGTTGTGTTTTATGTCCTTGGGAATTTTGGAAGAGAAGGAGGTAGGTGACAGTTCTGAGGACCAAAAGAAAGATGAGTTGCTGAACTCAATTTCTGAGAACAACCAGCAGACAACACTTAAACCAAGGCAGGGTGCTAGAGAGGATATGAAGATCATCCACAGTGACACCCTGTTTGTTATACCTGTTCATGAAATCATGCCAAAAAAAAAAAAATAGGTGGCATAATCATTCAGTAGGAGGAAAACTCTCAGTGTTCAAGTCATAGAACTGACCTTCCGCAATAATACTAATACTGCTGATATAATTAATCTAGACTTAAGAATTCAACGTCTTAGTTACTGTTATGAAAGAGGATAATCGTGGCAATCTTATGATTATTGTTAGTATCAGATTCTTCCATAGTATCTTGCTATTTGTTAGCTTGTTTCTGTTTCTTAAATAAAAGCATAGACAGAGAAGATTTTATTTCACTGAAATGGAGCACTTTCTCCCATCACTTAGACCGTAGATCATGCATGATACTAGGCATACAAGGAGAGCATCCCTATTCTAACTGAAAATTGTTGATAAGAACAGCCCACGCATGTGGTGTCTCTGAATGTCCTGGTAGTGTTTGAAGTTTAGCAGTGAACAACACATAGGCAGCTTTTTGTAGAACAGCAGCAAAGCAAACAGAAAAGAAAGCCCTTGTCCATCAGCATGACAGTCAAAACTGAAAACCCTGTACAGAACCAATTTTTCTTCAAAAACTAGCATAGGTGGCAGAGGCACCTTGAGAATACTGAGGATGCTGGAGTGGAAGAAGTAAAGTATAAGTTACTGGGGTACTTTTTTGTGATTGATCTATCACGTAAATTGTCTGTGGTCACCTGATACTTTGGTATGTAAAATCAATTCTTCTAAGCTTCAGCACTAAGCCTGAATTTAAAACAAAACAAAAACAAACAAAAAGCAACAAAAAAGTTCCTTCTTTTATGGCTTCCAATCTGAGCATAGCAGAGAGAAATATATCAGTATATTCTGGACACTAGATGACTCACTTTAGGGACACTAATTTGAATTGAGACTAAGGCAATTGTTAGCATGTGATAGGTATTTAATCTGATTGTATGAAATGAGTTTATCATCTTGGCCTCAGTCTCAAAACACAAATAAATAGAAATCACAAAAAAAAATGTGGGAGTAGAACTGTTTGGAAAATTGCAGATGATGAGCTCTCACATTGGGAAATGAATATAAAGGTGTTCTTTGGGCACATCATTTTGGTGATTCCTTTTGTTTCATTGCTGCGAAGAGGAACCTGAGATCTTTTGACGCGTAAAAGAGCTAGCGGATATATTTGATCTCAGAAATTTTGAAATGTTTGAATGAGTCTGGAAAGAAAAAGGCTGAATGCAGTTCACATTTTCATTTCAGGTTTGTGAGAGAAAATTTACTTTCATTCTTTGTTTCAATTCAAAAGTCTGGAAGATAGATTTGATTGAACCCGTTTATGCCTTACTGAATTCTTGTCCAAGTGGGAAACTGATATGAGCCTCCCTGAACAAGGATGAGTTGTGTCTGTTTACACGTTCCTGCTTGGTAGGATTTTATCTACAGTGCTCAGTGGGATTTTAGCTTTGTGTAAGCTGAGATCTAGTCATATCTGATGGTATTTTGGGATCTGGGAAGGTCCTATTTTTGTTTCTCCATAAGACTGTAGAATTCCTATGAAATTTAGATGTCAGTTAAATTCTTACAGCTCTTATATATTTATATGTAGCCTTAAAAAAAAAGTGCTTAAAGATTTAGATTTTGAAATCGGTATGTGCATTACATACAACATTAATGCTACCACATTTCACTCTTCTGGAAAAAAATGTCCTTTTTCTAAGTATGTCACTGTCTATATTCACTGAACATTCAAGTTGTTCTCATGCAAATGTAATTCTCCATCTATAGGGTCTTTAAGCATGTGCAGAGGGTCTGTTAACAGGATTATACATAGTTCACAAGTACATAGCAGTTATTTATTGGCTAACTACACCCATCAGGCAGCTCGGAATATCCACACTAAGTGTTATTACTGTGCTCACCATCTCAAATCTGATGCGTCGGATCTGATCTGACATGTCTCTGCAGGCCAGTAGCCATTATCTGGGTGGGCAAGCATCAGGTCATCACTGGTCCTTCAAATAAGCTGTACCTTGATCTGTTTGCATTGTCATCTTTTGTCTCCTTCTTGCAGTTTTACAGCTTTTCATATCAGTATTTTTCTGAGTCTCTGAGTTTCTTCTACCATTTCAACAATTTTACTTCTCTATTTATTTTTACTTTTCTCATCTTCACACATTTATCCTATATCCTCTCTTACTACTCCACAATGATATTTTCAGTAAAGTTGAGCCCAGGCCACACAGCTATGCCATTACAAAAGTGGGCCACACTTTACAGACAGCTGAAGCCTTGGGCAATGGATTACCCAGAGTGCAAACACAATTCTACTGAAAAAATATTTGGGACTGATGAGATAGACATTATGAACATTTCTGTGATAATCTTCAAGTCAATTATATCAGAGAGTAAAGATTTCTGTTCAGCTACAGACTTGGACTAGGCATTTATGGATGCTTAAGTGCAATGCAGATATAGAGGACAGAAAATGTGATATTCTTAATCTCTTAGGGATGGACTATTTGTCGATATCTCAAATATTTTCTCTTTACTTTTTGCTCAGTTTTTGGTAAATGAACACAGTGCTATTATAATTAATAAGGTGAGAGTGTTTTATGTCTAACTAGAGAATTTCATGCATAGAACTGGTTGAACAACTATTTTTGGATGAAAATTTTAAGATATTTCCTCAAACTTTCAGCTCTTTTGCTAAAAGGCAATTTGCAAATGCCTTTTAATAGCTAATTAAAAGTATTTGAAATGCCTTTCCAGCATGTAAAAGAGAAAGCAGTTAAAATAGTATGAGCATTAAGATTGCTCATTACTGTTTGTTTTGGGCACCCATAACTACCTTTTTATGACCTGGAATATTAGATTGAAATGTCACTTTCTTCACAAATGTGAGAGTACTTCTACATCTTCCCCATCAACCATGCATAATCCATCTTATATTAAAAATAATTTAGAAAATAATTAAATTTGTAGGACAAGAGAGGTGTTATGGTCTGCAGTGTGCAATGAAATACCCATGCAATGCCCAGGAGTAATTGAACTCTATGGCAGTATTTCTGGACTTTCTTTGAACTAGTCTTGTTAAATAACTTTCCTTCCCTCATTCTACATGTCCTGATAGAAATAAAATTTTCTTTGTCTGTCCTTAAGAAAAAGAAAGAGGTACCAGTACTTCTGCGATTATGCTCTTAAAAAGAAGCTGGGAAATACTTAGTTCACAGCTTGCAGATATAGAGACTCTCTTCTTTAATTTTGTGGGTTTTGTTTTGTGTTTTCTAATCATACCCCCAAGATAATTCTTGAATAACAGCAATAAGACAACGTAGCTAGACTTGGTCTCATCTTTGATCTTAATGTTTGTTTTACTCTCTGCATGTCTCTGTGAGTGTGGGGAAATGAATCTCCACTGAGCTGTTGAAATGTGCTTCACACACACTGTTGTGGAAAGAATCTAGGGATATTATGATAATGATTTTTAATATCAGACACTCTGGACAGTCTGCTGACAGTAGAAGGCCTCCTCTTTCCTTGTACCATTAAAAGTTTCCTGGGTATAAAACTATGCCAAATTCTTATGTGATTGATGTTTACACTTGTTCCTAAAATTGCTTGCATTATTATTCTTTTCTTTCTGAGAAAACACATGAGTGTTGCCTTAGAGGAAAATACTTATACCACCTCCAGGAAAGGGTACTACAGATATTGGCAATCATTAGTAAATAGGAAGAGCACTCATCACTGAGCCAGGATAGAATAGAGAATATTGCACATCAATTTCAGTTCATTGCTCTCTGTTTCTAACACTGAGACATCCTAGGGACCTTGACATCAATAATATTCATAATCTGATTTCCCAGAATAGTTTTTTCTCATATGCAAACACCACCAAATCAGCTGTCGTTTACAATTCAGCACTTCTGCATAATGCCGGAGATGCTGAGCAGTAATTAAACAAACCTCCCCGTCTCCTTGCTTTTGACCTTGAGAATTAATGTGAGAAAATCTGGAATGGTGGATCTCTGGTGTGCGGTTCTGTTCAGCAGCAAAAGAACAAATTGATCCAAGTGTGTAGTCTCTGTTTGTTCAAAGAAGTTAGCATTATTGGATCTGAACAACATCAATTCAAGGGGAATTTTTGTGCTGGTGACAGCACAAAATCTGAATGGCAATGCAGGAAAAAAAAAAATTAAATGAATGTAAGTTGATAGGTTATTTAAAATAGCCAAAGGACTAATCTGGAGTACCTTTCTCTGGCAAAAATGCCCATATTTTATTTGCTTTGAGTTCTGGTAATCTTCTTGGGAAGACTAACCGTATTCACAAGATATTCACATTGATCTGCCTCTGTACAGGCTATGTAATAATAAAAAAAGAAAAACACATAAGTATGCTGGGCACACACAAAGAGTAGACACTGTAACCTCCACTTTGTCTTGATTTTATCATTGATGGTAATATGATGGTAATATGATATGTCATCCAAAGTAATTTCCTTATTTCTGGGAACATGAGACTTTTCCAGTCTTTTAAAGAGATTTTTGGTTTTCTTAGCAGGGATTGTCTGTCTAGGAAATGGGGCTAGAATTCGAAGCCTAGCTGTGGTGCTTGTTTAGAGTTAACCTGACTTTTCAGAGCAGGAGCTTCTTCTCAAGAGGATGAGCTAGTCCCCCATGGAAGTTGTTATTACCACAGGTAAAGCTACTGTAAGCGCAAAAGCTAGCTGCTCTCTTGCATTATGTGAATCTCCTTATCTTCTGATTCTTATGTAGCTGTTTTTATCCTACTTTCTTCTGTCTGAGAGCCTATTTCTGAATCTATTGCTTCTTAGAAAAGCTTCCTATGATTTCTAAAACTCAGAAATAATGTGTGTATACACACCTTATTTCTTATAGAAAGTACATATATATATATATACTTTGTTTCTTATATATATGAATAAATCTAAAAAGCTCCATATCATTTTTTTTTATTTTGTCTTAAAGCCTCTTCTGTGCAAATACAACCTTCAGGACAAATACAATGATGGAGAACAAAGGTTTTTAGTCAAAAATAAAATAAAATAAAAAACTAACACCGTGAAATATCGGATATTATAGAATTGTCTCCCTGCCAAAAGACAGCGAAGGGGGGAAAGTTGTTGAGGTATAGCTAAGTCATTCAGCATTATTCTGAGGCATTAAATACATGTTTCTTTAATGAGCACTAGATTTACTATTGCCTGGCATCCAGCACTCAAGAAAATGAGTCATTGTGGCATACAATTTTTACCTTAGTTTGATTTCAGGTCACAGGAAATAGTACTTGGTGTGACAGTGGGAAAATGCAGCACTTATAACTCCAAGAAGAAATAAAATTTCTTACTAGAGTTTTAGTTTGTGGATTAAAACCAAGCCAGTTGCAAAAGCCTAAGGCTCAGCTTGCCAAAGCGATGACCTTTCTTGAAGAATGGATAATGTTCCTCTGTACAAAATCTGTCTTTGTGGATACCTGTGACAGAACAATGAAATTTTGAAAGCTTTCACCAGCCAGTTCTTCTAGGGTAGCATATGTGTTCAGTCTATCTTTGCCTTTCCCTTTTCAAGATACATAAAGCAGAGAATAATCCATATTGCTATTCAGATCATCTTTGCTGCCTCTGACATCAAGTGGAACAACTCAGGGTCTGCTTGACTACAAGACCTAAGTTTTGTGTGTACTTTTGCTTGCCATTCTTTTCATTTGATACTTCGACTTCACACTTCTTAAGGTTTTCTTTTTCTGTGAAAATGGAATATATATATATATATATTTTATCTAGACAACTAGGGTTAAGGAATAATCATTCATCAAGACTCTTGCTTTCATGGAATCAAGGTTTCTGGAGCATATGTTATTTCAGAAGATTAGTAAGGAATGAAGGAAACAATAAGAGTCCCCAGAAAATGGATTTCCCTAGTAGTGCATAGTCACAGAAGCAGGTTCTCTGCAGCCTAACTTCAACAGTTGATTAGTGACTGATTAATTCTGCAAAGTTTGTCACAGCTTGTCTTTTCATGATGCAGCTAGTTCACCAACTGTTTTCCTCATCTGTTTACTAAGCAACAACATAAACAAATCTAGCCTTACTCTATCTCAGTCATCAGCACTAAGAGGAGTTTTTTTTCTAGGCTCACAAGTGGCAAAAGCCACAGGAAAATAGTTTAATATCATTGTTCAGCTGAAACAGAGCTTCAGAACTTCTCTTTGGTCATTGGTCAAACTAAGCCTCCGGTTATTTGGACATTTGGTTCACAGATTTTCTCAACACTCTTTATTCAAGAATTCTGTAATCTGTTTACAAGCCCAGCTGGCAGACGATGAACCTTGGAGTGAGCTCTGGCATGTGTATTTTTTCTCTCTTCAGCGATGCACAGGTTTGTGAAATATATGCCAAATGGTCCTATTTTGTGTCTCAGTATCTGATGCTTGAAAGACCAGGTGGTTGGCATGTGTATGTGTGAACAAAACTCCTCCGTGTCACCTTTAGGTATGTACCTAATGATTTCAGATGGATGCTGAAAATCATGCAAAAGCCCTACAGAATAGATCAGCAGTAGGAAAAGCAGTATTTAACATAAACATACAGGGAGGAGCAAAATTAGAACACTTTGCCAAGAACTTAGCATCAGTACAACTGCTGGTGTAAGTCAAAGAATCAGTGGACCAAATCATCACATCAATGGTCTCTAAAGGATTCAAAATTGAATAGGGTCTCTCAGAAGTGGGAAGATCCTAGCCCTTTGTGTCTGGTAAGAACAAGTAGACATTTAAGACAGCTTGAAAAGACATATTAGCAAAGTAACAGAGTGTAGCCATGTAGTATGTTCACCTGGCACATGTTTTTTCATTTGTTTCTACCAATTCTAAGTCTTAGGAATATATTGAGAGGCACTTCACAGGCAAGTGGCTATAAGAGGAAGTAAGCCACATACACCTGGTATGGACTTGGAATCAGAGTCACCTGGTGTCTGGAGCCAATGACCCATCTGTCAACAGAGTCATGTTGAGGAAAAACCAGGGGAAGCTATACCAGGGGATGGTCCATTACAGGTGAGGATGGTTGCCCCCATTGCTTGAGAAAAATAGATAAAACTATACTGAGGAAAGGGTGAGAGTGGTTGTTGCATCAGGCACCTGTGACTGAACTGTAGCACATGTATAAAAGAGGCTTAATAATTACTGTACTGTAAAATCTATGAGGGAAGAGTATTTCTTGATTTTGTGAAATCCAAGGATCTTCATCTGCATTGCTTTCTCAAAGAAGGGGCTTTCTTTGCTCAGGGTCAAAAACCAATTGCATGTAAAATCAAAACTGGTTCTTTCCAGGTAGTTTTGCTTTGATTATATTGCGTTAATTATATAATATGTGGTAACTAGGCATAAATTAAACTATTGTGTTGTGAAATTAGACTCTTTTAGTGTCATCTGGTCCTTCTGGAACATAGCCCTTACTATGTTAGGACAATACTGCAAAAAAAATCAGCTGTGCTTGTCAGAACAAATGCATGTAGCTTGGGTGAGCTTTATTTTGGAGTAGACTATAAAAGTATTGGAAACATTTCAGTTATCATAAATTGCTCCTGAAGTTATGCATAAGCTTATCCCATTAAGGAAGTGCATATAGTCACAGTTGTCAAAGTGCTCCAAGAAATACTTTCTGTGCATCAAGATTTTGCTTCAGCATCATCATTTACTGAAGTTAGACTTCTGTAGGTCTGAAGAACCACTCAAATGAAGAAAATATATTATTACTATAACTCAGTATACATCTGGGGGCAAACACACAGAAAGTCAGTAAAAAATGCAGTTTAAGAGTTTTAGATTTTTAAAATTATTATTCAGTTTTAATTTTTTGTATTCAGTTGTACATTTGATCTGAACCTTGAGGTCTCTAGACCCCAGGTCTCATAGCCATTTTCTAGTATGATGAAACAACCTACAGTAAACTCTGGCAAGACTGAGTAAACAAAGAATATCTGTAATAAAGAAGACAAAACTTGCCCAGTTCCTAAACAAGAAAGAAGTCTATTTTCAAGTGCTTCAGAAGATTTGAGAGTAGACTTTTCTTTTCTTTTTAGGCAAGGGGAGCCAAGGACTTATTTTCAATACTCCCTCCAAATGTTCAAAAGAGCCCAGAACAGGTTGGACACAAGAATAGAAAAATCAGTAGTGGAATTTGTGGATTACGTACTTATTTTCCCTTTCCTTTTCTGTATGCCAGTTATGTCTACTCTGTTTTTCTCTTGCATTGACTGAAGTACCGGCATCATTTTGGGTCTTTTCTTAAAGCAATTTTCAGTCCACTTCTGTTCTGTATCCAAAATGCAAAAGACATAGTAATACTTCTTTCTACCCTCAACTTCATATATATTGCACATTAAAGATAGTGGTTTTGTAACCAGAGCACCCGTGCATGTACCATTCTACAGTTCCAGTGGAATGTGCATCTGATTGGATCCCTCAAGCTTATGAACTGCTTTTTGAAAGGAAGAAGATTGTCAAGGATGAAAATAATTCCCAGAATAATGTGAAAAAGAATACCTTTAATTCAGTCCCATACCATGAGAGCTATCCTTTGGGGGAAATTATACAGGTATTTTATCCAGAATTGAAAACTCCCATAAGCAAAAATGAAAACTCTTACCTTTGCAATTAACTGAATTATCACTGGAAAAATCCACGAGCAAGGTCTTACACCATACTCATTAATTTTCTGACATAAATAGAATAACAGAAAGCATTTACCTGTAACTTCATTGTGACTCACAAAATATGTTTGTATCTGCTTGGGAAAAGGAGGTACAAAAATCTTTGCAGGAATATAGGGCTTATGTCTTTCTAGTAACATAGACCACGTGAAAAGAATTATATCTTGCACTTGCTACATGAAACAGTGGAAAATTTTTCTGTGATCTCTTATGACCTAGATTCATCCTACTAAACTTTAATCATCTAATTGAGGCATCTAACTTAGAAGCTTAGTCATCCAAGCCAATGAAAAGAAACAGGTGCCTTCAGAGGATGATTCAAATCCTTAATTGGGCTGAATTTCACTCTGGAGGTGCCAGTCTCTCGGCATTGATTATAAAGGAAGCCAAGGAGAAGTGCCTTATTAGCAAGGTGTTTGAGATAAGTGCCTAAAGTTAGGGAAGATGAGTCAGGGCTTCTGTGGCTGAGGACTTACAGCATTTGATCTCTCTTAGAAAAAGAGGAATATGATAATAGTACTTTATATTCTGTTTTTATTGCATTGCTCTGACTAGCTGTGCAGTTTATTCTAACCTTTCACATCACCATTGTAATGCCTCTTTTTCCTTAGTTTGTGAGGATCTTTTAAGATTGACATTTTTGCACTTTGATTTAAGGTGGTTGTGTATTTTACTTTAGTAGGTTTTGTTTGTTCATTTTCCCATACATTCTCTGCTTTCTCCAACAATATATCTTGCATAGGTGAGCATTATCAAAATGAACCAAATTACTTTATTTCCTCCTTCCATTTATTTTTAATGTTTAGATGTGCAGATTTTAGAAAAGCAGAGCCTGAGCACAGACTAGAAATTATGTAAAATCATCTCTGTGGTATTTAATGTTCATGTTCTTGTGCTAACTGCAATAATCATCACATAGCACTAACTCAAAACTGGAAGTTGGTGGCAAATGGATGAATAGACAGATAGTAGTCAAGCTAAGGGTTTTTAACTATTTATGAGTTAAGTAATACATCTTTTTCAATAGTTTTCCCTCTGTCTTCCTAAATTGGCTGCTGTTGAGATGATGTTCTCCTTCCCCACTGCCAATGGTGTGCAGCAAAGGAATGCAATTCTGGCTCAAAACTTTCTTTTTGAGTCACTTCAGTATGTTAGTAATGATGGGCAACTCTAATGAAGCTTAACCATCATGCATGTTAGGTTCACCCAGTAAATGCACTACTTGATGTATTTGATATGAGGAATGTGGACAGCTAGAAAAACAACTATAGTTTTTGAAATATTTTGTTGTGCCTTTTTTTTTCTCTCTCTCCTTGGTAAGGATTTTTTTTTTTAAACTTCCTATCTATCTTCTTCTCATTGTGAACTTCATTTTTTGGTCCTTGTTGAATTGCTCAGACTCCATGTTGCCTTTTTTCCTGTTCACGTATGCATTTTCTCCTTTTCTCAGTATTATCCTCTAACATATCCTGCATCTTCTTTAGTAGCACTAGTTATTTGGAAAGATCTTCCTGCTATTGCAGGGTGCCAGCATGCTTTTCCTGCATGTATCTTCACATATAATCAATTTCTGCTACAATTTGTTGTGATACTATTTTTTATGCTGATATTATTTTTTTATGAACTAAAAAATTGTCTGGAGGAAGCTGTAAGGTCTTCTGGGACAGCCTGTCTTCCTCAAATGTTTTTATGCTGGATATGCATAAGTCAAAATTTATCTTCTTCAAAATGTGTCCCTCTTCAGCAAAAAAAGGAGTATAACTGTTATCTGCTCATAAAATTGTTAGTATCTTTGACAGCAAAAGTCAAGTGAAAAAATACTGTTTTGCAGATTCAGTCCGTACCTGAAGCCATCTTTGTGCTTGTGTATGAAATGAATAAAAGGTTATATTGAAAAGAAATCTATAATTTTTGATGATAAATATCTCAATGTCAGGCATATGAACTAAATTATTTCTTATATATCTTCTGCATTGTGATCATAGCAATTGATCTTGATAGGGAGATTTACCTGGGTTTTGAAAACTGGAAAATTTGTGCTCATTATCAGCCTTATTTTAATATATCAAGGTGGCAACTATTACTGCATTTTATTTTGCAGTCTCACCAGGCATTTGCTTTGTAGTGGATGCATTCAGCAATATTAATGAACTCTGTTACACTCCTTGGGCTTAGCTCTAATTTATATAAAGGACCAAATGGAACTGCCCATAAAAAGAAAGGTGTAATTGCCTGTTAAAACAATGAAAATTTGTATACTTGGCGTATAAAAGTTCACTACTCTT
Source organism: Nothoprocta pentlandii (assembly GCA_013398315.1). Classification (NCBI taxonomy): domain Eukaryota; kingdom Metazoa; phylum Chordata; class Aves; order Tinamiformes; family Tinamidae; genus Nothoprocta; species Nothoprocta pentlandii. Next base: position 35,568 of record VZSG01001161.1, on the reverse strand, counting down.
TCAAGTGGCATTTTTATCTGTAATACCATTAAGACATGCAGAAACTAGAGGCTTATCACGCTATTGGCCTTTATGAAAGTAAGATTATTGCCCCATGCTTTTAAGTTTATTTTAGCTGGCATCTTTACTAAATTGATGTCCCCTGACTCTCTGATTCCACCTTTGGTTAGCTGACATCTTGAAGAAAGGCCTTGGCTATATATTCAAGGCTCAAAATGAGAGACCTAATTCAGCTTGCATCTCAATTGTGTACACAGATAAGGTCATTTTGGAATCATAGAATCATAGAATCATAGAATGCTTGAGGTTGGAAGGGACCTCAGAGGTCATCGAGTCCAACCCCCCTGCACACGCAGGGTCACCTAGAGCACGTGGCACAGGGCTGCATCCAAGCAGGTCTCTAAAGA
>VZSG01001161.1:0-35001 GCA_013398315.1 Nothoprocta pentlandii | reverse complement strand
CCTCCCTTGAGGTATTTATACACGCTGATCAGGTCCCCCCTCAGCCCTCCCTTCTCCAGGCTGAACAGACCCAGCTCTCTCAGCCTTTGCTCATATGGCAGATGTTCCAGGCCCCTGATCATGAATCAAGTGATATTGAGTGGTGTGAGAACTGCTTGTGCCTCCAAAACTAGTTTTGTTTGTTTATTTGTTTTGATTTTTTTTTTTTTTTTTTGTATATTTGTAAATGACTGGTGTTTTGAGGACATTGACTAAACTCCCAAAAAATCAGAGTGCTCCAAGCACCTTGTGAATAAGCTAGAGATTGTCTTTCTTTGCAGACTTCATCCAAGGTACATAACATTATATACCTGAAAAGAAATCGAGGGGTAACAAGGGGTATTTTGGTAAATGAGGATGTGACAAGACCAAATTTTACCAATACCATCACGACTCTGCCTGTCATATGCAGCATGCTGGAGGACCTCTTGGTCCTGTAGCATACATGCTTGCACAGCCTTGACGATATCCGGAAACACCCTTCTTTGACTTGAAATCCTGATTCTGATGAAATCCAAACAATCCCAAACCTCCCTCATGTAGTAAAAGGTCTGGACACCCAAAGAGCTTTATTAATGCCATGCTAAGACGTTTCTTCAAATCTCCCTTTGTTCCACAGGAACAAGTAGATATTCATAACAATGTAGAGTAATCAGGCACACCTTATGAAAGTTCTAGGTTGTTTGAAAAATGTCGGAACATTTTTCATCATTTTTCTGATGTAGCTGTTTTGCACCAGACAAAGCTACATTTTTTTCACTCTGCAGTGCAAGTCTCTCACTTGTCTGAAAGCTACCTTCTTCGCTAGGTAGCTGACTTATACTGTTTAGACTTAAAAATTGCTTTTTGGTCATTCTTACATGAAGAAATGGGATCAAAACAAGCAAATTAGAATAGGTACAAATGTTCCAGCACTAAAGCTTTATTCTAATGTAGTAAATTCTATCATCAGGCAAAGGAATGCCCAAAACGGATCTGAAAAGCAGTTTAAAACTCATGCATCATCACTGCCCTTTCTCAAGTGATTACTACATGAAAAGGGATATAAGAATAAATTTGCATTAGTTCTTGTGCTCTCCAAGCAGGAGCTGGTTATATGAACGGACCCTTGAGGAACTAATAATTGGCTTGGGGGCTTGAGTAGCAGCATCTTTTTCTGGTACAGCTGCTGTTTCATCTTTAGATAAGATAAGGGTTAAGAATACAAATTGCCTAATAAAAAGCAAAGTCTTTTCTGCTAAACTTATTTTACTTCCCTCTGTCACAAGGGAAAGTAGAAATGCTTGGGATCCTATTAAGAGAAAATTCTTCACCATTCTACAATGCGTCTCTATATCTCTCTGCAACTCATTCCTGGAACTAAATGTAAACATGTCCTATCCTCCTTGCTCGATCAGATCTAATGTCTACCTATATCAGTACGTTTTTTTCCTAACAGTAATGAGTAGTTGGTTTGGGGGGGAATTTTAGGATTTAGACCTCCCGCCTAGGGTAATAAATTTCTAGTTTCTATGGCACACCAGTATGAGGATTACTTGAGTCAGACAATGCTGCTGGGTTTGTATTTTGTGCTGTTGTGTTTAAAAGACATCAAGAACTTTGCTGTCAGTATTTTTTCCAGTCTCTGTTTGAAGTCATTTATATGTGTGCCTCAAAAACACTAAGTTCCACAATACACGTCACGTCAAAAAATATATTCCTCGACCTTAAATACATGTCTTAAATACCTGATAAAAAGATTACTGCTTGCTTCCTACTTCTCATATTGTGAGCAGTAGTAAGTTATGATATCATATGCAATCCCTCCTCCAATTGTGATTTTAAATACCTACTCCTTCTCTGTTCACTTATTTCCAGGAAAAGGAATCCTGAAATATTTATTTTCTTCTCATAAGAAGTTATTCCAGAGGTCATAGTTGGTTCCCTTCTTTGTTGTAATTTTTTTCCTTGTTGTTGATCCTTAGGTCCTTTAGAAAGAAGAATAATTTGCTTACCTTCTCTGTGTGTCCCTCAATCAACTGCTCTTAGCCTTCAATGAAAAGAAAAGATACACGAATGATCAAGAGCAGTACTAAGTTCTTCCTGAATTGGATTTTTGGAGCGGCTACCCGAGGTCGGTAATGACTTATACCCATAGCTGAACAGAGGCTGCCAAAACAAAAAGCCATTCAAATCTCAGATTTACAGTAGTTTTCTGTTTATTTAAATAAAACAATATTAAGAAGCAGTTATTGGCAGTGCCACAATTTTAAATCCTGCCAGTATCTCAAAATGTAATCACTTAAAAAAAAAAAAAAAAAAAAAAAAAAAAAAAAAAAAAAAAAAAAAAAAAAAAAAAAAAGCTTCTGCTTGAAGCCAGGTCAATCCTCCAAAAATATTTGCTATAGGAGTGTCAATGGGAGACTGTCATTTTGTTGTGCTGCTTAGTCCTGAGTAAATTCTGCAAGATGTTTGCAGAAAATATTCAGCAGTAAATTTTCTTCACCTTTAGCTTCAACTTACTTTCTTCATAGTGATTTATCACAGACACACTAACGTGGTTTTACTTCCCACACTGTTTACTAAAACAGCTTGTTTCTGAGAAGAAATTGCAGTGTTTTTTAATGAAAAATAAAATAATTCTTGGGTATAAGAATTCATAACAGGAAGCTTCACAGAATTACTTCTATGTACTGGCCTTGAGGATGATTTTATTAGTGACAGTTAAAGTAGTAATTAAAATACTTGAGATCATTGGGAGGAATACAAGAAGAAAAGAAACGTTGCAATGCTGGTATCTCACAGTTGCTTGCTCCAAAGTGATGCTGAATTTTGTTTTGGTACTGGTGCTTTATTTTTTGTCCCCTCATAAGCATAGGAGATCAGAATTGTCCTTATTAGGCTGGCTGCAAAATGTCCTTGCTATGGGAGGCTTTGCTGCTGCTCCTAAGAGCAATTCTGCAAGAAAACACAGTAAAAGCCATGCAGACAGTGGCTGTTGTGCCTATATGGATCACTCGCACAGTATCAATTTTAAGATGCGTCAGGCTTGCTGCTCACCTAGAGCTAGCAGGCTTTGGGATCACTGCTTTCTTCTTCTATCTAGGAGCCCAAACCATGACAAGGCAAAAGTAGCACCTTTTTTTTTTCTTTTTTTTTTCTTTTTCCTTTTTTCCCCTAAAAACAATAATAAAGGCTGCTCAGCCTAAATGCTCTTGTTATCAGTTATACAGCAGATACAATTTACCTCTATGTTTCTTCTGTATCTCTGTGATACTTTCAGCATTTGTTTGACGTTAGTGTAATGATTATCTCAGTAACCACCAGCAAAAAGAAAGCTATTCCTTTTGGGGTAAGTGGACAGAGAGACAAAAACTTCCATAGAAAGCAAGAAGAAATAAAAAAAAAAAAAAAAGTTTCCGAGATTGGCTTTGTCCTGACATAAAATAGATCTTGCCTCTTTTAAAAGAGCATAACATAAACCATGACATTTCACAAAATTCTGGTGAGTTTTTAGGTTCTTCTAAATGCAACATAAAGGATTGAGAGCATCTGGGCCTCTCACAGAGGGTAAATCAGTATTCAAGGAAACTACTGTGTTTGCCTCTCAGTTGCTCAGGTAGCTTTGAGAACCAGACAGATATGGGTTCAATCATTTGGGACAAAACTGAAGTATATATTTTGTGAGGCTTTAGCATCAATGCAATGGCTCCAGCTGCCCTGCAATATCTGTGTCATAACTTCTGATTGTTCAGCCAACAATTTCTCATTTGGAAAGGAGACATGGTTCATTTTCCTGTAACTTTTCCTCTGTTTTGCATTGCATTCCTCATCTGTAATGGGCTTTACTCTTTACCTGCTTTTGTACAACTTTTGGACATTTCAGAAATGATTGAAGCCTTTCTCAACCGTGCTTAGGGTGTATATGCCAAGCAGCAGTGAGACACCTTCTGTACTTTGGTAGGTTGAAGTCTGGTCATATATCAGCCATATATATCAAAGAAACTGACATACAATTCATCGGGTGAAATGGCTAAAAATACCCTTTTTTTTAAACTATGGAGCAGTAAGTAGGTTTTTGTGTTTGTTTTGGTTTTTTTGTTTTGCTTTGTTTTTTTTTCCCCTTTCTGTCAATGGCATTTCAAAGCATCTACTCGTTTCTGATGTATTTTCATTTCAGAGGTGAAAAACATATGCAGCTTCTGCTTCAGTAGGTACTTCATTCACATTGCTTTCTAAAGTGTGGTGCATGTGAACATGTATAGGCAAGGAAAAGTAGCAACTTCATTTACTCTGTCAAGGATATTCAGTTACTCTGGTTAGATGGAGCGTATTTGCATTTGCAGATACATTTATAAAATGCTTCTTACACATTTACAATAGAAACATACAATTTCATAATGTATCTAACAAGAACTACAACAAAATGATTACAATGTGCTATTAACATCCTTATAACAGTGACGTGAGCTACAGCAAGCAGCATTTTCGAAAAGGATCTCCCCTATCTAAGTCTAAAATGACACTATTTGAAAACACATCCCTTGTTCTTAGCATGGAAATTTTATTGATAACAGATTTCTTTCTGAAAATACCTTGACTTCTTTTAAGCACCAGCAGTTCTTACTTCTTGTGTCATCGTATTTCGTATTTCATCCTAACAAAGGATTCAGTTCAAGGCATTTTTCTGAAATTTGACAGCTCTCCCAGATCTCATTTCTGTGACAATTTTTAAACTAGTAACCCAGTAATAAAAGGAATTACAAGACAAGGAAGTTCTGACAAACTACACGCAGTGTTTTGAACTTAGAATTAGAGACTCTAAGCGTCAAAGACTTAGAGTTAGGCAGTGATGAGATGAATTTGTTAGAGCAATAGCAACTTTTCTCATTATATGTGCTGTGTAAAGAAGTCTTTAATTGACAGATGAAGTTGATCTCCTCAATCAGAAGGTCCTTCCCTGTGCTCTCACTACAGCTTTCTTACCTGGACATTCCCCCGGCTATCCATACTCACATGTGGTTTCTTAATGTCTAATATTCTTTCTTCCTGTTTTCATGTTGTCTTTGCATTTCATTCAGGAGGTTCCTTCCTCATTGCCAGCTGAGCCAGCAGAGAAAATATAGATTAAAAGAGGTGCTTGATAAGCCCACTGCCTGATACATCAGCTGGAGCAGGGGCTTGGGAGCTTGGGGAGCATTTTTTTTTTTTTATTTCATAGTGCATTTTATGAAATCGTGTCTTTGATATGTTTCTTTTGAAGCTTACTTTTTTTTTATGCCATAATTTGGCATAAAAAAATAAATACACCATATTTATGCCATCCTTTTTCTGCGCAGTAACTACTGATAGGACAAGAGGAAATGGCCTCAAGCTGTGCCAGGGAAGGTTGAGGTTAGGCATTAGGAAAGAGGGGTAAAGCATTGGATGAAACAGGCTGCCCAGGGAACTTGTGAAGTCACCCTCCCTGTCAGTGTTCAAGAAATGGGTAGATGGGCACTTAGGCACATGGTTGATCAGGTATGGTGTTGAAGATCTTGAAGGTCTTTTCCACCCATAATGATGCTATGATTCTGTGAATGCTTTTGCTGTAGGTGGTGTGCCCAGAGAAATTTTGGAAGTGTAATATATTTCAGGTGCCTTTGAAAGAAAATGACTTGTTTCAGATTTCCTTAAAACATGCAAAATGGGATGATCATGCCAACTTCAGTATTAATGTTTATATTCTAGGACAACATGTATTTATTATGTCTGTCTGCCTGTCAATAATAATATACATTTTGATCACAGCTTTCTTCTTTATAAGCATCACCCTGAAATAATGTGGCCAAACTCTTTTTAAGAGAAATGAGGAGAGTAGGAAAGCCTGTATGCAAGCTAGTGCTTGCTGCAGCTCCCAAAAAAAAAAAAAAAAAAAAAAAAAAAACCCAAGAAAATCCTACAATTAGTCTTTTTAAATTTTGTATGAGCAGGTTATTACTTGGTATATAAACAACAGCTATTTTTATACTTCTTCGTTGTAAGTCCTCCAAAAATATTCAGTACTTGAACTACTGTTTACTTTGAGCTACACTCATTCTGCTTTTTGCTAGTAGTCATTAGTAATTGAATTAGGAAAAGACATTGATGCATGATGGTGCCATCTTTTAAAGATTAGAATCTTCTGAATCTTCATCAAGTTTTAAATGTTGAGCAGAAGGTACTTTTGCTTTCTTTTGACCTCTGTAATGAAAAATAGGAAAAATAGGTTTGTGACTATCAGAAGCAACTGGCGGTTATTGCTTGCATTTTATTAGCTCAAAAATGGCAGGTCTGAGAGATTATATTTTGGATTTTTGAACATAAGAATTTATTTTAATAGCTCTTTTTATATAAAGTTAGTACAGTACATATTCTTCTACATCTAAGGTCCTCAAAGACTATGAAACATTTGACTTATAGCATTTAACTTAAATTTGTAGCGTTATTAAAGTATTAGTATATGAATTTCAAAACAGTTTGAAAGAGTTAAGAGATACTTGTTTTTGTAGATCCTTCCAATATCTTCAGATGCAAAATGTTAGTAGCAAAACAGGCCAAAACTTTTTATTCAGGTAGAAGATGCTAGGAGGCCTTCCTCTTCAGTCTACCTGTAGCTAATTTTCCATTTTGATGCCCAAGGCAAATGATTTTTATGCTTATGTTCAGGAGTGAGGAGGACATCATACAGAAGGCATGGATTTAAAAATGGTCTGTAGTAAAAGAGTAATATGAGAGAATAAAACCTTAAATCTGTAATCTTAACCTTGACAGCACAATGAATAGCTCACATGATATGTTGGTTACAGAGATTTGTTAAAGTTTTGTGTATAAAGGTTAATAACTGACATTTGCCTACACAAAGAATCAATTGTTAAAGTCCAATATCTGCTTAAGACAACAGCAGTATCATCTCCTAGTAGGCCAATAGCCATTGCTACACATGTGACATATTTATATGTATTGACATTTAAAAAATCTATTGATTGTTACTCACCCACAAAAATATGTTTAGGAATCTTAATATAATGCATGAACATTTAAGCAGTAGGAGAATATAACGGGAAAGAAAGGTGAGGAGGAATCTGGTAGATAAAATTTTTAACCATGTTCTGAAAAAAATGTCACGGTTCAAAGAAGAATGTTCTCAATGATAGCCTGCAAACAGGAGATTTGGATCACTTCATATAGATCATTGCTTTTTCTGCTCTGGCTTTCATTTCAAGCTAGAAGGATGAGAAATCAGCCATTACATACTAATCTGAGGAAGCAAAACATTGGAGAGATTACATAAAGTTATTAGAGAAAGAAATGATCAATACTAGTTCAATAGCCCAATAGCTATTAAAGATCTCCTGTTGCCACATCTGAATATTTAGTTCCACAAGTCAATGCTGTGACTATGTGGGAACATCCATTTACTCTCATGGTGCCCCAGAGAACAGCTTAACTGGCACTGATTCATTTTATATCTCTCTACACAGCAGTGTGTGGTATCCCCAAGGTGACATCCAGTCGACAGCATTTCACATGTTACATTACCCTGCCATAAGGGAGGAAATAGGAGCTAACAAATCATAAGAGAAATAGTGAGAACTGAAATACAGTAGAAATGTTTAGGATGCCAGTAATGTGGAACTAACAGGCTCTGTAAACAGAAGATAGTAAGAATAAAAAATGACCACATATTACTTAAAGATTATAGGCGTAGTAGAGAAATGATGATTAAGTGATTTGTATCACTAATAAGCCGGAGAGAGAACTGTAGATTCATGTAGGTTCGAAGGTATCACTGAGGCTCGTCTTGTCCAACCTCCTACTCAAAGCATGTTGCATCACAGCAAGTTGCTCAGGGCTGTGTCCTGAGCATCCTGAGCATTTGGGCCAACTGCAAGGATGGGGACTCCACAGCCTTTCTGTGTGCAACCTCTGCCAATGTTTGACCTCTAGTGCTAGATAAAAGGTAAAATGTTTTTTACCATACTATTACATTTCCTCATTCCTGGAAAGCCTTCTAATGCAACATTCAGTACAGATATTAATGCTAAGCTCCAGAACTTCTAATGATAAAACTGAAGGTTTACATTTATCTGTAGAACCAACTTCTTATGTAGATGTATTTTCATATATCAATCTTCCAGAGAGAGCCTAGTTCCATCTTCAACCACCTTTTAGGTTGTTAAAGAGAAAAATCAGCATAAGACAGCAATTCCCCATTAGCTTTTCCTCTTTCAGACTGAAGAAAAAGCAGCATCAGCCCACCATCTCATGACCCTTTCCCAGACTTGGTCTGTCACTCTGTTGCAGAGGCCCACAGGAAACCAAAACTCCCCACTGCATGGTGGGCCATGCAGAACAAATGCCCACAAGGCCTCCATTCCGGTCTAGCCAGGAGGTTCCCACTTTCCTGTTAATTGAGCAATGATCAACCAAGAGGAGAGACTCTAGATGAGCAGAGGAGGAGGAAAAGAGCACAGGGAGGAACTGTGCAAGATGAAAGATGTTCGCTCAGCCACGTGTCGGGAGACATAGAGACCATGGAGGTGCATGAGCTGCCACTGTATATTTTCATGGCTAAGATGCCTTTCAGGGAGAGATAGTATCCTTCCTCCAGGAAAGACAAAATATATGTTTCCAATCTCTGCCAAGTCCTTATCTCCATCACCTTGCACTCAGCCCCTTGAGGAAGCCCAGGTCACTTGCTAGAGGGTAGCTGGGACAGAGAAAGTAGAAATCTTGCAGGTGGGATTGCTCTTTCTCTGCTATCAATACAAGTTTAATCCTGCAAAAATTCAGATATATCCCAAATGGGAAGACCAATTACAACATGTGCAGTATATGAAACTTGTTTTGTTCACTATCTGGGCTTTTCAGAAGATGAATGGTTCTGCTCAGCTACAGAAAATCTCCACTCCTTTATTACTATTTTTTTAAAATAAGGTAGTCATGGCCCTTCCACAGAAGTGTGTGGAGAGACTGGTAAAGAGGATGCTGAAGAGCTCTCCAGCAAACTTGTTGAGCTCTACTTCCTTATCCTTCTGTCTAAAACAAATTGTGACCTAAACTCTGTACTAAGGCCAGTAGTTTTGTCAGTAACAGTAAACTGATCCTGTTGCAGCAATTTCTCTTAATTGTTGTATTACAAACACACACACACACACACACACACACACACACACACACACACAAATATATATATTATATATAGCCCCTCAAACAAGAGTGGATGGTGTACACAGCTCTCTGTTCTGTGCTTGGGTTTATTGTTCTGTTTCTTATTCAAGAATCTCCCGTTTTAAATGTATTACAGATCTTTGTATTAGCAATGCATAGCAGCATTACATAAGATGTTTATTAAGACACAGTGGTTTAGAACAATAGGACTGTTCATCATATCTGAATGCATGAAAATTACTTTGGAAAGGACATAGATACTAGTAGATTGAAAATAATGTGTGATACTTTATTATTTCTGTACTTAGTTAGCCAGAGACATCTAAATAGCCACCAGTATAACTGCAGAGTTAACTGCTTATTGAGATGAACTGTCACATTTTTTAATTCAGCTTCTTTCAGGATGAATATATTTCTCATTTGTTCTTGTTTCATATTTTTAAGGTTATCTACATTATCACAAGCAGTAAGAGCATTTTTGCCTTAATAAAAGCTAAGATTCTAGGACAATTAACATTTTTCTTTTGGTGAAGGTTAACGGGTGGACATACACTACTACTGGGGCTCACGGGTGATAATTTTAATGAGTGCAAAGTAACTGTGTATATGGGCAAAAAAAATGTAGTTTAAGTCCATTTTCCTCAAAAGACCTTTTTAGTGGATATTTTTTAGGGATACAATGTTATATGAAACAGTTCAGATCATATTGATTTTACCATTTCAAATAAAACTTCCCAAGATGGGCATATTTTCTGTGAGACATCTGTTAAAATCAGTGAAAAGGTTCTGAGATTATTACATGAGTAGTTAGTATGGCTTGTTGTTTTAGTTGGATGTTAATCCATTAATATGTACCTTCATTAATATGTACCTAAGATATAGTCACAACTAAAAGAATTCATCTCATTAGCATTTTTGCATTTGAAATTCTCTTTGTTTTTTCCTTATTACTTGAGATATTTGGAACTTATCTGTTAAACTCTTCATTTTTATTTAGCATCTCTTTTCTAAAACATCTTTTGTCTGCAGTTAGTTCTTTTCAAAAGCTTGTTAGCTAGAAGGTGCGTGTTGGTCTTGTCTATTTGTCATATTAGATTCCCAGAATCTCATCCAAATTCTGTCAAACTGCATCTATCCAAAAAATGTCTTGGGCTTCTGATATCGTAGTGCTATAAGTTAAGGCTTGAAGGTACTTGCAAGCCAAATAGCTTTATCATCATCACAAAAGTGCTGTAAGAGATACAATAACTTATGGAATGCTCAGGCAAAATTTTTTTTTTCTATACCATAGAAATATACTGGAATTTTTGGTGATATGCTTTACAAAAAGTGTACAGGAAAATGAATACACCCAACACTATCTTGTGTGATGGCAAGAAATTAGACTTAATGTTTTTTGTGATGTTTTTCAAATGTCTCTTTCAAGTGTTGCCTTTGGTGAGAAAGGTGGACTTAATTTTATCAGTGTAGTTTTAACCCTGCTGCTGGAAGGGTTCTTTTTCACCAGAGAAGCAGTGAAAGGCAGTAATGAGGTAAGGAGAGCTGGCCCCAGAAAGGGAGTAAATACTGAAACAGAAAATTAAGAAGGAGCTCCCCAAAGTTAAATATTTTAACACAATATTGCTGTGTATTGAATATTGCCATATTTTTATAGCTATAAAGACTAGGAATGTAGCAAAATTGCACAAAATAGCCTCTGGCTGCAAGAGTTCTACCAAAAAAATTCTCATATACATACAAATAAATCAGGCAAAGTGCTTTTCCACTTCTGCATAATGTGGAACATCATGAAAGACAGTCTATCAGCAAAAATATACATAATCATATGCTGCTGCTATAGGTATGCTCCAGTGGCTGTAGAGTTTAGGCAAGCCTGGGCACACAGAGAGTGAACTTTTCTTCTTTTCTTCCTGGAGCAGTGAAGCATAGAGACCAAGTCTGTCTGAAGCAAAGAAGAGTTGACTTGGTCCTTGAAGTGTGCCAAGGCTTTTTCACTGTAGTACCCAGTGTAATATTTTGTCTTTTTTACACATGACTTTTATCGATGCTCTGGAGTAAAGTGCATATAGCTGCTGTCAAGGACCTGATGCTGGGAATGTGATTGTCTGAAAGAGGTGGTAAGGCATGGGATTCACAGTAGGTCTATCTAAGTGTGAAAACTGGAAGATTTCTCAAGTATATTTAGTAGCAATGGGAAAGTGAATCTGAAATAGGTCAACTTCAAACAGTGATGGCATGTACTCCAAAGCTGTGTCAACTCCTTTGAGTGAGTAATTCACATCAGGGATTTCCTACAGAGTTTGTCAATTTTACTGCACGTCTTAAAAATACTAGTGGTTTTAGCTCCCATAATTAGAAAGAGAAGTTCAGAATTACTTAAAAGATTAAAGGCGAAGAAATATGTGGAATTTATTGATTTTTTTAAAACAATCTTTTGTAACTTTTATTACAGTCATGATTTTAGTCAGACAGATTCACAGATTCTCAAAATTAAGCATCATTCATATTGGATTCCCAAGTAAATTTTCTTTCTGACCCATAACAAAGATTTCTTGAATGTTTAGAGGTTAGGGTAATTTTAGGGATTCAAATTAAGTAGAATCTAGGTTTAAACATTTATTTTCTAGTTTTCAAGGCAGAGAAGTGCTAACAGGGCTGCAGGCTCATACTTTGTGACTGTACAATGAGTTGCAATCTTGCTTGTTCCAGAACTGTTTTTCTTGGATAGCCTAAGCAGAGAGGACAAACTGCTGATATTGCTCAAAGCAATCGCAGTTCAGCCATATTCATGAGGAAAAGTGTTGCGGAGGATCAAATGGACACCACTACACAATCAATGTGATCAAGTGAGTGCCATTTATTAAAGCCAAGATAGCTCTTAATATACTAAACTGCTGCACACAAACTAACAATCTTATTGGATGGTTGCAGCTGTTCACGTGAATTCAACTTGTGTTATTCCTCCTTCAAAGTTCCTTATCAGATACCAGGAGTTGTTTATTTCATTTCCTTATCAGACTTCCTTCCTTATCAGGCATGTGGGAGTTGTTTACTTCACTTCTTACACATCAACCAGCTTCTCATTGTCCATAAAGGCTGGATTGCTCACATGTCCATTTCCTGCAAGAAATTCCTCCACAGAAAAGGAGGCTGGAGATATGGAGTAGTTCTCTCATAACTTGGATAATTAAGAATAGTGTAAACTGATGAAAGGACTTTAACTTCTTGTTCTAGAGCAGGATCTAGACTGATAGATATTAAGGAATCAAAGAGCAGAAGAGTTGCCCAAACCCCAGGTTTTCCATTCATTGGCTCCTGTTAGATAGCTGTGAACTGTTAAAGTGATTAATTCTTGTGATTAATTGTTTGGGTGCTTCAGCTAGCAAGTGAAAGGGAATAGCATTTCCAAGATCTACACTGCACAGTCAGGGCCATTGCCCAGGTCACAAGGATTCTCCATGGCCAACTAGACAACACAGAGATTGAATTTCTGTGCTGATGGAGGAAAAAAAAAAGGATTAACACGTGTTTCAGACTTGACTCTAGTTTTTACTTTGTGCCCTGAGGTGATCTTGGCTGAAGAGCTCTAGAAAGAGAAGCAGAAATGTGAACTGAACCACTTACTGCATAGCAGACCAACAGCTGCTTCCTCCAGTCTGAGGGTAAACATGAGAACAGACTAAACTCACAGAGAAAATTTCTCACTTTTCAAAGTATATTTTAATAGACATGCCTTTTCTGCCAGGTTATCTTAACTTGCAGCTAATGCAATCTAGCCTGAATAGCTGCACCATAGTGAAATAATACTTTAACTGCCATAGCCAAGCTAGTGTCAGTAGTTCAGTAAAGGTTCTAAAGCCTGTCACTGACACACCCCTTATTCTTAGAGCCACTCCCAAAATTTGCAATTTATTCCTGGCATTATGCAATTTTGTTATGCAATTTAAGGTATTATATTAAAGGTATTATATTGACAAGCCAGGAATAGATTAGTCTTGGAAATGAGTGTGAGCATTTGGCTGATTGTGAGGAAACCCTAGCTGTTTGGAGTGTGCAGTGGGCTATTTGCTTGTCATGTTATTTTGACTGCAGAATGAACTTGTGAAAACAGTCTCCAGTGAAATCACTGTCTCCAAGTTGGCTCTGAGACAGCCAGGAGCCCCTCAGCCAAGCAATATAATTCTCCTTCCCCAGTATCTTTTCCCTTAGTTTGCTAAATAAATTGATCTGCACTGGCCCAGTTTTCCTGTACAGCTCAATCTGTTACCAGTAAATTCTTGAATAATTAGGAACTATTGTGTTGGTGCCAAAATTCCTACTCATTTTACAGGAAATGGGAGAAGATATTTTTCACTCAACCTTGCTAGCTAGTGAGGAAAATCAAATTTCTTCCAAGGTAAATATGCAGTAGCAAGTCCATATTTTTTATGGTAACAATAGTAAATAAATTTGATGTTGTAGTTCTGTTTTGCCAAATTGTCATCTAAAGCAACAACAAGGATATGAGTACACTTTGTTCTACCAGTTCTTGAAGGTATCATAGAGATTAATAACAAATATCCACTATTTCTTCTTTTGATGATGTTATATAGGAAATTGGACAAACATTGTAACATCAATCAGAAAAAGGTGATAGGAAATTATGCTATCAGTTAGAAATATGTGCCATACTAATACCACTTCTATTCCTTTCCTTGTTAAAAGTAGAAAAGAGAAAAACATTTAATATTTTGAGTAATTCAGGCCCTGACTGGTTGCATTCCGTAATATTTTGTAATGCATCTCCTTGGATGTTACAGATCAAATGTGTGGGGTTTTTTGTGTGTTTTTGTTTATCTTTAAATGCTGGTTTATGAGTTATCAATTGCTCAACTATTAAAATAAAGAGAGAAAATCAGGGTCTGAGTGGTCAGGGATTCTTTTACTGCTAGGGACCTTGATTCAATTCAGGGTTTAGGCACCTGTGTAGCCTGAAGTAGGAGAGTATGGAGGTATGGGACTCCATAGAAGATGTATGCTTAAATATTCCTGTGAATGACGGTCATTTTCACTACTCTAAAACAACATGATATTTTGAGCAATGCAGATCCAGAAAACTATCCTCTTGCTTTTAAAGAGTGTCTTGTATGATTCGATCTAGGGGTGTGCAGTCAGATTAAAAATATGCCCATGTATCTGAGCAGGAAGACTTCACAGGCTCAAGCAGACAACTTCAGAGAGGAAGTAGCATAAGAGAAGTCAAAGAAGGTACTGGGGAATAATTCCACCTGTTAAATTTTTTACTTTGGGTGAGCTGCAAGTGAGTTATTCTGTTGCACAATAAGATGATCAGTAAACTCAAAATTACATATTTTTCATGCAGAATTCCTTCAACTTGCAAAACATGTAAAACAACTGAATCCGGTCCACAGTGTCAAAGCTATGAAAATCAGTCCTATAAGAAGAAGGTCAGAGAAAGAAACTAGGAAATGTAACTGTTTTCCATGAATATAATTAACAGCTTGCATTTTAGATCCACTGTAGAGTGGATTTCACTGTTTATGTGTGTGAGAGAAATTCATTTTTGTGTTCAACCTGACTGGGGAGTTGTAACCACTCTAATGAGCCCAACAGAGTATGCAGGGCCGGAGGATGTGAAAATTGCTCTGCTGTGAAAATTGCTTGTGGTACAGGCAGGAGAAGGCAGCTGTTCATGTTTCAAACTCTTCTGCAGATCTTTAGGCTGGGGTGATCCTGAAAGATTTGGATTATATAAACCTGTCCATGATTGCCAGTGCCAGAATTTAATCTATCTGCACTGTATAGTTCTGCTGGCAATTCTTTATGTTAGCAAAACTTCAGTATTTTTCAATACTTCAGTACTGCGTTTCCCATAAAAAATAAATAAATAAAGAGGGAGAGGAGGAGGAGTGTATTTGGAAGAAAGGAAAATAGCAGACTTCTGCCACTCATCTAGACTACCATCCCCATCATCTGCACTTCAATCACATTTGTTCCCATTTCTCTCAGAGACCTGGCCACTGATTTCTCCTCCTACCAAGATCCAAATGATTTTAGTCCTACACTTTCAAATCTGGGAAACTCTTCTAGTCTGAGTTTTAATTCTTACTTCTTGTGAGAAATAGCTTTCAAAGTCTTTCTTAGCTTGAGAGTCAGACCTTGCGTTTGTTTGAGCAGAGATGCAGTCAGAGTTCTGAAACATTTCTGAACATCTGCAGCAGTAGCAGAAAATGTTTTAGCTCTGGTAGAAAGCATGGTTCAGCAAAATATTAGTAATTATGACATTTTATAGAAGCTGTCAATCTCACTGAACAGAGATGAACTGTGTTTATTATTCATTCCTTTAGCTCACTTTTTAAAAGGATGTAGGCAATATGGTTGAGACACTACAGAGAATAGAAATAATCTGTATCTGAGCCAGGAAACCAAAGTGCAGGACACCTTATATCATTCACCAAAATTGGTATTTGCTTCTGTTTTAAATCACATTCAAAGGATAAACTGTTTTTCTGAAATATACTAGTAACAGTTTCTTCTGAAAATATTTTATTTTGGTACATTTATATATTATTATTATATTTTTATATTTGTTATTATGATATGAATTTCTTTTTTGTATAGACATCTTTTCATGTTCTACTCTTCCCTTCATCCTCCCCAAAAACTGTTACTCATGAAATTAGAAGTCAGAAATGGAAAAGGGCCTATTAGATCATTCTATCTTCTATCATGGAGAAAAGCTAATAAACCTAAGCCAACTCTTTATAAACAGTCGGCAAGAATACTATGGAAATCAGTAACTATAAACTTACCAAAGCAAGGCTATGTATAGCATGCAATAGTCATTGGAGTTTTCCTCTATCTATACTGACAGAGAATTTTAGAGATTTGTAGGATCCCTGTCTTTAAAACCTGCCCTTATTTTCCTCTAGGTAATATGTGGATGACTTTTCAGCTTCTGATGGAAATCCTCTCACCTTTAAATATGGGGTAGTCTTCCTGCCAGACATATATTTGGATCTTTGAAGACTAATGCTTTTACTTTTGAAATAGATCTGAAATTCCAGCTACAAGTTGAATGATCCTCCATTCGGTATGCCATCATTTTGAGCTAAAACCTGTTTATAATTCAGATTAATTTGTTAATCTGAAGGATATTTGTCATAGCAGGACAGGACCAAGGTATCTGGATTCATTACAGGGGTTAATCTAGGCATGTGAGAGCGTCCCACGATACTGCGGTTGTACAGATGCTGATGCCTGTGCTGGAGTCATAGCACAACCCGTGCTATTTTCCCTATATCAGATGTCTCTGCTAATGTAAAGCTTTGGCAGTCTTGACTGCTTTAGTCACCACAGTGCAAAAATAGAATAACATTACTGGTTTCACAAGAATAAGCAAGTGCAACTTCCCGCTGTTGGCCGTACCAGAGTTGCTAGACCAGCTCGGGTTATGAAGACTGCACTGGTGCCAGAGTTAGAGTTTGCAACAGCTGTTAGTATGCGGTGGTCAGGAGGGAGATCGAGATCTGAAAGAAAGGGCTTAATCCTTTTCCAAATTGAATGGGCATAAATCAAGATTCGCAGTTTATAAATCACTGCACTGACAGCAGTATAAAATAGATTTTTTTTTTTTTTAAAAAGAGACACTATTGCTTATTTATTGCTTTTATCTCTTCTGTCATACTTTGTTCCACTAACTCTTCTACCCTGAAATGTCTGCTTATTTGAGAAGGGGAGGATTATTGGCAACATGTGGTGACAGTTTTCTCCAAGGTCAGAACGGATGCCAGATGCATCTGTGAACATGAATAAGGTTTCGTCTTCTAGAAATTGTCACATTAGCACCATATGCCAGAAGGAAATATACGTGAAAATGATAAATAATAAAGTATTTTCAGATACTTCATTATACAAATTAGTATTTATCATTTTTGTCAGGTATGGTACAAGAACGGTGCTGATGCCTTGTGGTTTTTTTTTTCTTCCCTCCAGTAATTTGTTTCATATACAAGAATGATCAAAAGGACAGATTTTGTTGTGTTGTTAAATGCTGGCTCAAGGAATATAGACCTCAGAGTTGTGGGTCAGCTCCATCTGCACTGTTCTCCTGACTGCCTGGAATAGGAAGTTTGTTATTGTTTTGAAGCCACTTTTTTTTCATTTTTTTCCCCCCCTCACAGGCACTGTGGTCAATTCTTGGTATTTAAATGCATCTGCAATTACATTAAACTCTGACAGTGGCCAGGAACACACAAGTGCACATGGATAAGGCAGAATAGGGAACTTGCCTTCCATAAGGTCTGTGGCCCATGCCTTCCCAGTTGCTCCGTAGGTGAGTAAAATCTGGAAATCTGGCACATTTTTAATGCCTTGATGTTCTAGGACCCGTTCTTTGTGGGCAAATGTTCTTGTCATAACTGACATGCTGGACCATATGTACAACAGAGAGACCAGAGATGCAATAACAACACAGAGCCCGAGCTTCTGCTCCTTTCCTCAGCTATCTAATATATTTCGAAAGCACTTCTCTACCTTTTATAAATAAAAGTAAAATGAGGCAGTCTTTCCGAGCAAATTACCCAGTCGCAGTGAGGAGGGAGCCATCGATCAGAGAGCTGCAGACCCTGAGGCAGCAGTAGCCTTCAGGCATCCTGGTGGTCACCGAATTAGAGCTCTGCAAAGCCAGCCTCCCTCCTGCCGAGCACAACACGGCAGTGATTGATTGAACAGAGCAGACATAAAGGAAGAAGGCAAGGAAATGGAAAAGAAGGAGGGAGGAGAAGAGAAATGTCAATAATGTCAGCACCAATCTCTAACAAAAGAAGTTTAAGAATAGCAGTTAGCTGTGAAATTTAAGCCATTCTTAAAGAAAAGGAAAGATACTGGGAAAACTCTTCTAAAATGCCAGATATTTGATATAAAGATGGTAGATCTTATCAGGAACACAGTGTTTTTAAAGGTATTTAGGTTTCTTTACATAGAACATCCTCTTCATGGCAAATAAGCACTATATAATGGTATATTTTCACTTGTTTATTGGCTTCCTCCATGAACTTAACCCTCTTTCTTCATATTTTCTGTAAGGAAAACTTTTTGAATTATAAGTCCATTCATTTTTAATATTGTAAGTGCTAGATAATATTGATTATGTATCAGCTAAAATATTTAATACATGCTCTGTTTGACCACAAAAAATCCCACACTTCAATTGCAAGATCCACATTTAAAAATGCTCTCAAGAGTATGATATATTTGCTAAGCTGAAATAAATTTATTCACAGAATGTTGTTGAAACAAGCCTCTAATGGAAACCAAGACTACAGTTTAACAGTGCTGTGATTTAGAAAATTGTTGGAAAAACATAGGAAAAAAGTCCTGCAGAATGACAAAGTAAAGCTTGATCAATCTGGTTGAGGTCTCAGCAAAATACTTAAGTAGTCTGAGCAGATATGTGGTAACAGATCTTAAAAACACCTTAACCACTAAAATTTAAATTTGGGTTACTATATTTAAAGAACTGTTTAATTTTGTTTATTAATGGAAAACTGAAGAATCTCAATGCTAAGGCTATCAGAAAAAGCCTGAGAGAGTGGCTGACTGAAGAAAAGGGAAATGCTAGTTGTTACATCCGCAGAAAATTATAAATAAAAATTGCATGAATTAATGTTACTTTAAAATATTAAAGTACCTGAGCTTATTTTATTTTCAGGTTATTCTAAAGACAGCTTGAATGCTGCAGTAGTAGGCACTATAATGCATACAGCTGCATAGGTTACTTATATATAGTAAACAACCATTGCTTGGAATTATAAACAAAGGTAGTTGTTTGCAGACTGTGATGTAAGAGGTGAAAAGACAGTAGGAAGTTTCAAAGTAGAGCTCTGCACAGAACAAGGAAGAGTTGTTGCTCTGCGGTGAGTTTACTTTGCTTGCGAAGCTGCAGTGCCAAGACAGAGGACTTCGGGAAAAGGGTTTGCCACGGTCTCTGTGACCATTGCAGGCAGTGATCATTGTTGCTCAAAGATTGGATGCTGGAGGCTAATTACTGAACCTGTCAAGATGATATGGGAAAAGCAGAAGTCACAAGGAAGATCTGGAGATTCAGCAGAACATATAAACATCTCTAAGCCAAGCATCTCCAGGCAGTGGGTCACATCTAGACTCCTCAAATATAAGGAAGGGAATGTCAAACAAGCTTGTCTTACTCAACACCATGGAAATTGAGGCTTAATTTGAAAAACACCATTAGCTGATATTTTTGAAAAACATCTCTTAGATGTGCTGTTGAAAATCTCCTAGTGTTTTATCTGGTCTCTTCATAGAGCAACCTGTCAATAGTTCTGCCTGCTGTAAATTCTTAAACTGACATATTCCCTTAACAGTATCAAGACACAGAAATACCTATCACTTCACTAGTGTGTAGACATATATATGTGGAAGACAGATCAAAAAATCTAGCTTATCTCCATTTAAGAGCTTTTATATTTGCTGAGAATGATATTTATTATAGATCAAGTTTGAAATGGTACCTAGCCAAAAGTCTTGGGCCAGCCCAATGCATCTTCCCATTAGTTTACTGTATATGGATAACTTAATTCTTCTTTTACAGTAGGTGAGATAATAAATAGAAGGTGAGGAAAATACGCTTACATCCGTGACTGCATTTTTACAAATTTCATGCAAGTAAATATAAGTCTATGAGTTATTCATATATTGAATTTCCAATAATTGTTATTCATGGCATGGTCACCTACCTCTGATTATTTGTTACAGCTCCTGTTAGGGAGACTGAAGTGTCTTGAACAGGAGCGCAACAAATATTAAATTACAAATATCAGATAATGAAAAATGCGTCATACACCACTTTTTGTAGATAAGTAATTATTTGTTCTATTACGCTTGAAAAATGCTGCATTTAGCAAGCCAAATATACATTGCTGAAGGTATCTAAATAAGTGGAGCGAGTTATATGATTATTCAGAACAGGTAAACTCAAGCTTTGTTTTATTTTAATCAATTCTTTTATTTGAACTGCTCCATTTTCCCCTCCCATCAGAGAGTAAGTTGAATGAATCCTGCTGGCATGTCTAGGCTTTTTCTTTAGAATAAGGGTTGTAATTGCTTTGTCTCTATCTACAGTTATATCATTTAACTAACATTATAGAAGCGGTCCATTTTTGTCCATGGAGTAACAACAGGAATGAGGTAGGGATGTCGATTCCTGCCTGTGCAGGGATCCATTCAAATCCTGAGAAAACCAGGGAGGGAAGAGCAGGAAGTGCCTGTGCCCAGGATACCCTTCTCCTAATGATCCTCCTTCTCCTGGGAGGACCTGTTTTCCTGAGTCCAGAGAACCAAAAATGAGGAAATCCCATTAATTCACTTAGCTGGAAGGAGATACTGGTTGGCCCTTTATGCTCTGCAGATGCACAGATTACACAGATTATATGATATAATCTTATGATACAGGAAGGAAGATTAGGTTTATGGAGCTGAGATGCTGGGAACTGGCACACTCAGGAGATGGAAATTAATGTGACAGCTTCTGTCATGAGAGAATTTGCCCTAGCATCCTTAGCCAAAATACTAATTTGTCATTGTGATAGCTTGAAGCTATTGCTTGATTCTTGATTTTCCTGGAGATAGCTAAATTTCAATGGTGAAGGAAATGAATCCAGTTTGTAAAATGCTATGAGATCATTTGGGTTTGAAAGATGGGATATATAAATACAATTAATTAAAATAAATGTACTGTAAATAACCTTTAATTTACAAATTCAAGGGGTTTTCAACTGTTGCATTTCATGCAGTCACTTTGATAAGTTGGATGCTACAAGAATTAGCAGTCCCCAAAAAAGGTCTTTTTTTTCCTTTTTTTTTTCCTTTTTAAGGATATGGTTCACCAAAACTCACAGTTAAAACCAAATGGCCTTATCATTGCTTAGTCATTTGGGGAAATAAAAGCAATTAAATGGCACATTGATTTTAGATTTCCTTCTTCCACGTTTCAAGTATATCTTCAGCAGGAACTGAACAATGAAATATACTGTTATTTTCTGTTTGCTTCTAGCTATGGTACAGCATAGCTAGTTTCTTTTCTTCACAAAGAAAACTTGCATGGTGTTATGCAAGGTGGAGCCCAGCAAATTAAGCTGCTCTTTGTAAACAAATTTGTATGGGGCAAGATGTCAATGTAGGAAAAATTGCATTTGATTTAAGCTAAGGACAGGCTGCTAGGGAAGGCAATATGATCTGCTTAGCTATGCGGTGATACATTCTACAAATATTCTCCCAGGCTCCTTCAATTCACAGCTCATATTTGAGCAAAAAGTGATTTAATAGTCATTGCTATGTTTTTTTGTTCATGAGTTTTACCGTTCACTTTGTGAATAAATATTAATAATTACAGTATCCTTCAATAAGTGAATTAATTATTCATGCAGTAAAACCTTTTAACAAAGTTTTAAATGTGGATTTTCACTTCATGCAAACAGAATTGAATACCTGGTAAAGGTATTAGCTAACTAAGATTCATTTACAGACAGAGAAGGTACTTGAAAGTACAATTTCAAGATTTCTTCAAGATTTCTTTTTTTAAATCAGTTTGATCCTTGGGGTGAAACTGGTAAACAGTGTATACGATAAGGTACAAGTATACTGCACAACACAGTAGTGGTACACATTGTTCAGCACAAGCTAACCAACAGAGATACTTACATTCTGGAAGGAATAGATTTTATTTTGAATGAAAGATATGACTAGACTTTCTTATTGTTGTTGCTGTTGCATTGCAGTCAAGGAACAAAACAGTGCATTTTGGACAGATAGTAACTAAAAGAAAATTGTTAGATTCATTTTAAATTGCTAGCTTTAATTATCAAATTAATTTTCTTTAAAGTTTTTTTCTTAAAAAATGGAAACATTCAGTGTGTTTTTTTTTCCTTTTGTGATGAACAACCCTCCCTTCCTTCCCTTCTTTCCCTTCCTTCCCTTCCTTCCTTCCCTCCCTCCCCCCCTCCCCTCCGCTCTCCTCCCCTCTCCTTCCTTCCCCTCCCCTTCCTCTCACAAAATATTAGCCTTCCTTAGACTTGAGAGAAATGTGATCTCCAAGTTTAAAATTCATCTTCCAACTCATTTTCTTCTTAGGTGGATACAACTCTGAATTTACCCCCTGAAATTCTGGAATCCAGTCATAATTCACAGAGCTGTGATGGAGAAATATATCTATATTTTCAGCTGCTAAGGTTGCTGTGTTAGCAAATGGACTCTTGACAGCTTACTTCAGTGTTTGCACTTCCGTTGTAGGTAGACAGCTCAGATTAAAGGAAAGCTGCTGTGTGTGAACTTGCAGTAATCAATTCCTACGCATGCCCTTAGTGAAGAAAAATGAGCTTTTAAATTCAAACGTATGTAGGAGGAAATAAAAAAGGACCAAAAACATCCCCCGTCTTCACTGTCTGGAATTTAAGTTTAGAATTCTTAGAAACTTCATAAGGGGAAGGAAAAGCACAGTTATCCATTGTAAGAAGAATAGCAAATGCAAGGAATTATGCTGTGCTTGTCATCTAATTACTCTGAGCACTTTATTATCACTAATTAATTAAGCCTTGCAGCATTTGTGCAAGCATGGAGCAACTTGAATAATACATTTCTCAGGAGTTCTAAATAGTAGTGTCTTTGTGGGACCTAAAGTGTATGAAGAAAATACTGCCTCCCAGATATCCTAAGTGATCAGAGATGCTCGAGCATTTTTAGATTTATTCAATTCCACCTCTGTCAAAACCTGCCACAGTCATGTCATTCTTTAAGATGAGCAAGAAACCCAACACAAACAGAGATAGATGATTAGAATGACTGCAAAATAATGGAGAAGTGATGTAAACTGGCAGTATGAAATAATGATGGTCTCTGACGGAAAGTCAGAAAAAATTATCATGTAGTCTAAGTATCAATGATGGTTTCCAATTAAGGCACTTTCTGATGCCCAATGACTAGAATTTTATTTGCTTTCCATGTTCCCTTAATTAGGTTCAAAAAACCTAAATTCTGGTGCTAATTTCTAAAATCCTTTTTTAGAATTTATAATGTTTAAGGGATGATGCATAAAAGAGATTCTCTGAGCTGCTGTCCAATAGAAGTAGGCATGTCTTTTACTTATAAATATTACTTATTAAATATTATCTGATCCATCATCAGAGTAAAAATTTCAGTGTTAGCAAGTATAAAGTTAATCAGTAATTTTGTAGCACTGATCTACAAAAAGCTGAGACAATATCTCAAAGGCTGGCAGTAGAGGAAAGCTTGGTAAAGTACTGTTAATTTAGAGTAATACACACTGAAGGAGAGCAAGCAGATGACATACAGTTTAAACAGTGCATTGGTTAATATGGTATAGATAACAAGAGGAAAAGACAAAGCTAACTAGGAAACTGTGCATGTGATCCTAGGTATCTCTCTCTATATAAAAATGACACTTGAATGGAGTTTACATCTTATTCAGGTAAGGAAAAGAAAAATATCCTATTTGATTTTAATAACTAGTCCTCACCAGAAGTGATTAACTAAAAGGAAGCTTGCAAATTCCAAGGAAGCAGTGGAAAATCCCAAGAGAATTAAGCGAGAAAAACAACAAATAAATGATGTCAAATATTTATTACTTAACAGTCCATCTGTACAGAAGTAGGTCAGCAGCTAATCTGTCATGTTTCTTCTGTTCAACATATCTCGATTCTCTACTACGCCAGCAATGATCTGTAGATCTCTTGGATTAATATGGGTTTAATCTCTTGCATAAACCAAATTCAGAGTTAACATTTTCTTTAATGTATACGTTGGCTCACAATTTATTGTCATGCTTTGACACTTGACTGAAACTGTCTAAATGCTGACACAAAGTCATTTGAGTGGAGTTGCTACATGTCTAAATGCTGACACAAAGTCATTTGAGTGGAGTTGCTACATGTTGTCCAGTCAGTCTGTTGGATAACCTCTCTGTTCACTTTAGTATTCTCAAATCCAGCACCATTCTATGTATATCTAAAATGATACCCGACTTCAGCAAGTGTTTGATATGATCCTCTTTTCTCCCTCCAGTTTTAAACTAAATCCAGGCAAAGAAATCCACATATCATATACACTTGGAAAAGGTCAAGTTCTTCTCTCACTGACAGCAGTACACCTAAAAATAGATTTAGGCCCAAATAGTTTCTTTCTGTCAGGCTATATGTCATGGCAAAGAATCCTAATAATTCTCCTGTTCTCTGTCCTTTTCTATTGTTATTGTGTTACAGAAAACAAGGTTGGAGCGAGGAAAGGACTGCTGATGAGTGAATTTTTGATCTTAAGGACATAAATATGTTCTGTTGATCTAAATAAGAACTCCAACAATAATCATACTGAGTATGTCAGTATGGATGATAGTCTATGGCTTGCATAACTCATCTTCTGCATGTATACCCTATAGCATTTTTACATAAATAGAAACAAACATGTATCATCATAGTACCAATTTAGCCTTAAGTAGATGCCTTGTAGGCAGACACTTGATGATATGCCTATAATTCAGTTAAAACAACATCACTACCACTCTGTGTAGTAGACATTTAATCGCTTGCTTAATGTAACTCTGTTAATTGCATTTTGTTGTATAAATGTTTTTGTTGTTTTTATTGTTGGTAGTTTTTAACTTTGAATATGATTTGTTTATTTACCTCTTTTTAGCTGGTTGTCATCTTGCAGTATTGAGACAGATTTAGGTTAACTTAATGTCTGCGTTTCTCAGATATTTTTCCTTTAAATCGAAAATGGCCTCAGAGAATCATCCAGACAAAAGGTCGGTCATGCCTTTTGCTAGGACCTTATATTGATTAGATGAAATCATAAACTGTGGCAGTGTAATGGCTGTTAAAAGGAAGATTAAATAAAGTCAATAAAATTATAAAATAAAACTTTGAATCTTCTCTTATAACGTAAGTGAAAGAATGCTGGAATCTTGTTGCAAGGTGTGTTACCATAATACTATAAGATTTTCACTCCCTCTGACATTTATGCATACAAATCCCACAAAGACTTCCAGCCAGGGAAAAATTGTTGTGAATGCTTAAAAAAAATCAATGTCTGTTTTCTTTTAATATCAACTGAGATAATATATGAAATGCATATCTAGAAGTGAATCAGAACAGATAAAACAAAGTGAAAAAAACTTCGTTGAATAATTAGAAGAGTAATCTTAGAAGAGACTCTGAAGAGAAGAATTAGAATGAAAATTTCTGGACCTGCTACCTCTCTTCTGCACTCCATTTGAGGTAGGATGTCTAGCAGGAAAAGGGACTCTTGGATATTGTTAATGGTTCACAGAGAACAATACAGATTCCTCATGACCACGAGGATGATCAGGGGCCTGGAACATCTGCCCTATGAGCAAAGGCTGAGGGAGCTGGGCCTGTTCAGCCTGGAGAAGAGAAGGCTGAGGGGGGACCTGATCAGTGTATATAAATACCTCAAGGGAGGCAGTGAGGAGGAGGGGGCCGACCTCTTTTCAGTGGTGGACAGCGATAGGACTAGAGGAAATGGCCACAAGCTGAGGCACCAAAAGTTCCACAGGAACTTAAGAAAACATTTCTTGACAGTGAGGGTGACAGGGCACTGGAACAGGCTGCCCAGGGAGGTTGTGGAGTCTCCTTCTCTGGAGATCTTCAAAACCCACTTGGACGCAGTCCTGTGGCACGTGCTCTAGGTGTCCCTGCGTGAGCAGGGGGGTTGGACTCGATGACCTCTGAGGTTCCTTCCAACCTTGGGCATTCTATGATTCTGTGATTCTATGATTCTACCTGTTTACAAGTAATGCTTGGTACTCAGCCCCTACTGATTCAAAACATGTTGCGGACAAGATGCAAGAGTAATTCATTTGCAGGCAAGAGAGGCAAGCAGGATAGTTGCCTGCATTGTGTGCATGACAGTGAAGACCTGAAATTCACCCTGCATCTAGGCAAGATTTAGGATATATGGAGAAAAAAGACAGATTCCTGAAGTAGCCAAAAAGACAGATTCCTGACACTTGCCAAAATGCCATTTTCTCACTTACTTTTTGGAAAGCCATGACAGTTTTTGATCAAACTTTCCTGGAAATTTGAATGACAAATAAAAACAAAATTAGAAAAATTAAGATTGAGATGGTGTACTTGTGATAAAATTACAAGCAAATAGATGGTAATTATGTAAAATGTTAGCCTTTTAATATATCTGGATATATTTGTATGACAAGTTTACCATGAGGAAGCAGTGTGCCTCATGGCCAAGAAGGCCAATGGGATCCTGGGGTGCATTAAGAAGAGTGTCTCCAGCAGGTCAAGAGAGGTGATCGTTCCCCTCTACGCAGCCCTGGTGAGGCCACAGCTCGAGTACTGTGTCCAGTTCTGGGGTCCCCAGTACAAGAGGGATGTGGAGATGCTGGAGAGAGTCCAGTGCAGGGCTAAAGGATGATCAGGGGCCTGGAACATCTGCCCTATGAGCAAAGGCTGAGAGAGCTGGGCCTGTTCAGCCTGGAGAAGAGAAGGCTGAGGGGGGATCTGATCAGTGTCTATAAATTCCTCAAGAGAGGGAGTGAGGAGGATGCTCCTGGCCTCTTTTCAGTAGTGGCTACCAAGAGGACTAGAGGAAACCGCCACAAACTGAGGCACCAAAAGTTCCAAAAGAAGTTAAGGGAAAAAGTCATGACAGTGAAGGTGGCAGAGCCCTGGAACAAGCTGCCAAGAGAGGTTGTGGAGTCTCCTTCTCTGGAGATCTTTAAAACTTGCTTGGACGCAGCCCTGTGCCACATGCTCTAGGTGACCCTGCGTGTGCAGGAGGGTTGGACTAGATGACTCTGAGGTCCCTTCCAACCTTAAGCATTCTGTGATTCTATCTGTTGCCAGCAGCTCAGAAATACTCTATAGAAATGGAGAAACATATAAAGCTACTCAGCTCTAGTCTCCATATCATCTTCTTACACATTCTCTCAGCTCTAATTGAGGCAACATAGAATTGCATTAGTTTCCACTGTGTCACATACCTGGTGTCACAAAAACATTATCTTTACTCAGCAAAATGTATTTTACTTTTGAAAATCAGCTTGTTGAACCAGATGCCCTGATGCTGATAGAACTAGTTGGAAAATGATTTGATATGCACACTATCTGGTTTTTCTTTTTCAAAAATTCATGGGAGCTCACTTATTGCTAATGCTAAATCAGCTGTAAATATTTCCTGTTCACAATAGCACTTGAACTAAAGAACAGAAAACATAAATCTTCAGCTTTCACCAGTTTTCATTATTTGATGTAAAAAAAAAGTATTGATTTCTTTAATAATATAAAAAAAATGCTTAAATGATCCTCATTACATCATGGATTTGACAACAAGCCATGAAATCTTTCCCTGACACATTATTTGGTATGGGTGTTTTTTAATTAAAATTGCACAGAACTCAAAAAAATATATAAACATAAAGAAGGAAAGGATTTTTAATTACAATTATGAAACCATACATAAAGAGGATCAGTCTTCCAAGTAATTTGCAAACAGGCAAAAGAAAGTATAGCGAAGATATGTCTATTGATTTTATTTTTTATTTGAGATTGTGTCTTCAGTCTTAGACAATATAGATTCTTTTTTTAAGTGTATTTGGAAGTAGAAAATCATAGTTTTTGTGGTTTCCTTTATAACCTATACTTGTGGTAAAGATTGTCATAGTTGTTAAGCCGGAACATTACTAAAACCTTAGCACCTAGGAATAAATTTAGCCAAGTTGTATGGTGTAGCATATTTCATACAGGAGAAATAGTAATCTAATTTTAATGCTAAGAAATGCACCTTTCCTCCCACAGTAAGAACTTACTGTACTTTCACACCTCAGTGGACTGTTAGTAAAACATTTCAAGCAGAAAATCCAGTAAGATTCAGCCAAATGTATTAAAAATTTGAAAGTCACACACTAAAAATTGCAAGTGCTCTATATTACGTAGTTAAGTTCAATTCCTCCCTGATCAGTAGAAATATTTCAGCTCTTCCTTATCATTCTGTGATCAAATCCCGCATGTGCAGTATGTCACCTTTCTGTTTGTATATCATCTTGTTTTTCATATAAAAATTATTAATTCAAATTCTACCTATTTAGCAAGTTAAGTTGCCAACATTCTCAATATTACATGCTGCTCCAGGTAAGCTTTTAAAAATAGTATAATATCTGATGTGAGTTTCATACAGAAGTTTTTCTACTATTAGGAATAATATTGTATGTATAGAATAAATTAGGCAGTTAGTGTAGAAGGACTAGGATAGGAAGCATAGGAAGAAAAAGCAGTAACTTAGGAAGAAAAAGCAGCAACACGTTTAAAACTTTTCATCAAACTTTTTCAATTGTTTGCAATGTGCACAGTAACTGTTTGAAATGAAAATTTTTCATAATTACATCAAGTTGATTTTTTTTTAGTTGTTTCATTGAAGGCAGTTGAACTATCCTGACATATAAGTTTAGAGGAATATAGTTCTCTCAGCTGGAATTTCTTCAGCTGTT
This sequence comes from Nothoprocta pentlandii, assembly GCA_013398315.1. Lineage (NCBI taxonomy): Eukaryota > Metazoa > Chordata > Aves > Tinamiformes > Tinamidae > Nothoprocta > Nothoprocta pentlandii. The sequence continues at coordinate 6,236 of VZSG01001161.1, read as the reverse complement.
TATTTCAAGAAGAGAAGCAACTGCATGCTTTGGAAGAGTAGCTTTTGAAGCCGATATAAGCATAATCCTAGAGGCAGAGTGGTAGGATAACAGGAAAATCAAGTGAAGTTTGGCCAAGTTGCACTTCTAGGAAGATCATCCAATTAGACAAGTTCAGTGCTTGGATAAGCGTTCTTGCTAAAGTGTTTAGATATTCTAACTTTTCTCTGTGCTTAACCACAAGTCACAGGCTTCACAATTAAGAGAGTGCCAGAGCGCATAACTGAAGACTGATATGCAAGAAGCTGTGTGCTTCTGACAATCCCAGCTTTACCAAGCAATTCCTAGCATTCCCAAATTTAGCACAGGTCAGAGATCAGTGATAAATACGTAGAGGAGTCAAAGCTACTCTAACTACAACTACTCTGTACCTGTAGACCAAGGTCTTACCAAAGCCTTCGTTTTGGGTTGAACAAACCCATCTTCCTCTCACGTCCTTTCCTCCAGCTTCTCTCCTGAGCCCTTTACTGGGCTTTCTCTAGGCAATCACTGCCTGGAATGCACCACCTAAGGAGCCAACATGGACATGGCCCTCCTGGAATGGCCTCAAGTGCCATGTGAGGATATCTTCCATTAGGAAAGTGGCATATCCCCTCAACTGGTAATACCACATCCTGCTGTTTCTGGCCACTGTATTTCCCTGATATACCCTTGATATCCATTAAAAAGGTCAATTTCTTTTGAATCTTGTTGGATTTACTCATTTCCTATGGCAATAAGTTCCAAAGCTTACATTTAATAAATGGAAAACTGGCTTTAGAATCAATATTTAATACATAACTTTTTAATATCACTATGTGTTTGTTTGTTTGCTTGTATTGTGAGACACAGAGAAAAACTATAATCTGTTCTGTCCATGCTTTTTAAAAAATTGTAGTTTATTTTTATAATGTTTCTTTCTTCTGTTTCTGAAATGTTTAGTCCTTATTTCTCCATCTCTTTTCATATGCAAACATTTCCTATCCACTGATTGTACTTTCCAAAGTCCTTAGCACTACCCTAAGTTCTGCAATGTCCCTTTGGAGGTAGGTGATCAGAACTGCATGCTCCAAATGAGGTCATGTCATTAATTATAAAGAGGAATTATACACCAGCATAATTACCCCATTAGTCTTCATGTAACCCAGCTTCTTATTAGCCTCCCAGTTGCAGTTACATATCAAGCAATCTATAGTGATTTCAAGACCTACTGTAGGAGTTGCTTCCATAAATTTAGAAGCCTGAAATGTGAGAGAAGCTTGAACTTTCCCTTCCAGTGTGGAGTGTAATATTTATTCTGTTGATGAGTAAAATGTCTGAATTAGAGTTCTCCAAAGTTTCTTTCACCCCCTCTGACCTCTAACTTAAATAACTCAGTGTTATCTGCAAATTTTAGTAAGTAGGTTCACTACAAGCCTAGTTCTTTTCGTGCTATTGATATACATTAAACAATAAATGTTTGGCTGTGAAAATGTGTGCTGTGATTTTATTTTTGCCTGAGCATTTAATTGCTTTTTGGTCTTCTCTTTAAGATAGTGTTGTTGTCATCTCAAGATTATTTTGTTTATTATGTAGACTCTTATTCAGGACATAATCGAAGTTTGGAGAAGTCATTAAATTATGTTAACCCAGTTCTTCATCTATCCCTTTGCAGATACATTCCGAGATCCTAACATGATTTTACTTTGCAGAAACTATGTTAGTTATACTCCATCACATGATTTTCCAGATGCTTTGTTACTCTTCTTTGGTAAGTGTTATTTCAATTAATTTCCTAGACACATAAGTAGGTCCTAACTCTCTAAAAAATTGTATGACATGTTTTTAATGATGTCTATGAACTAGAACTTACTATGAAATAGATCAATTCTTAGAATCATCTCTAAGCATCTAAGCATCTAAGCATCTAAGAATACTACTGAAAATTGCCCTCAAATATAACAAAATTTAGGTTTTCCTACAGATTAACACTGTGAGGATATATCTTTATTTCACAGTACAATAACACTAATTAGATCAGAGAGATTACAGTGACAGTAAGGCTATTCTGCTTCCAGTACTTTAGCTAGCTCAGGTCTCATTCTCTCCGGCACTACTTAGAATAGTCATATCCTGAAATATCCATTGCTTCTAATGCTCTTATTTTTTTCCTGAAAGGGAAAACATAGACAGACAATTCATTTTCTTAAAAATTGTAGAGTACATTTTCCTAGTACAATAATGACTTGTTGTTTTATTATATCAAAGATCTTTCTAGCTCAATGGCTGTAAGTACTGTCAGTAGAAGATATCTAAGATAAAGTAAAAGAAAAAAAAAACAAATAAGACTGTAGCGATACTGCTCCAAAATCCTCTGCCACCTTCAACAATTTGTATTTAGGGATTTCCTTAGTTAGACACAATGACTATATATTTAATGACCCTTGCTGGATTATTTTCTATGAGTATTATTCAAACAATCTAAATAACTTTTAGCATCCACATCATCCTTACTAGCTTGAGATTCATTGAATAACAATCTCTGATTGCTTTACTAAGGATTCAGATGCATGGAGGATTTTTCCAAGCATGGGCTCAACTGAGGTAACTATCAATAGCTGATCCTATACACACTGCTAGACTGCCCCAATCATGAAATGCTCCGCTTTTAATATGGGTGAAGAATATCTGTTGTCAACAGCAGCTGTAGGCCTTTTGACATACTATAACTTCTTAAATTACTCAGTCTTGACTTTGTTTCTGACGTCTGTATGGCCAACTGAAAGCACTTTAAGAGTTTCTATTTTATGTATTTGAACCATTTTACTTATGTTCTAGAAGGCTTAGTGAAAGAAGCATGGTTTGCTTTCTATCACAGAAAAGGTTTTAGGATTTACAGTGGAGTTTTAGGATTTACAGTTGGAGTTCTTCCCTGTAAAAGGGGTTGCATCTGCTGCTAATGACTTTTGCACTTGGCATCAGAACAGAATCAGTCCATTAGGCAACAAGGCTTCTGCAAAATAAATAATAAGATCCTATGATTTCACCATCATTAGAGTCAATATATGTTCAGAGGTGCTTGAACTCATTTTAGGATCAGTGTGCCTATATTTCTTCTGCCTGGTTTAATTCCAGAGGCAATTAGTGTACAATATAGGCTGCCCCACATCATGATTTTACCTAAGAAGGCAGAGGTGTCTAATTTCAGTGTTATACTGTAATAATATCCTGTATAATTTCACTTCAAAGAAATTTTCCAATTTTGCAATTCATATTTCCCTTGATTAATATGTGAAACTTACACTGGCACTTTTGGGGGTGTCAAGAATTTTACCTTCAATGTATCATAAGCACTTTTCAGTAGTGCAATAAGAGCTATTGTTGGCTTCAAAGTTATGTTAAGCCTCGCTCTTGCCTTTACTTCTTAAGTAGACAATAAAACAATACAGTTTTAGATTTTCTGAAACTACCTGAGGTCCATTGATTTCTGTTTGACTGGGGACATCAGAATAATGTATGATGTAAAATAGGTCCTATTTTAAGTTGATGTTTCTAAAACTTGTCTCAAATTTTGCTGAAGAAACTAACAAACAAAAGAAAATATGTAGTTTAAAATATATAATCTCATAATAAATATTGGTAGTTTATACATAAAATAGAGAAGAAAGTATTTATTTAGGCTGTTTACTTCAGGAAAAATGCTTTACTTTTAATGGTAAACATCCTTGTTACCTGTTTGTCTGGCCCAGAGGCTAAAACTTAGAGGCTAAAACCCAGAGGCTAAAACTTCTACTAGAGGTGTGCTGCAGATCTGAAGGCAAATAATTTCACTTCTTTTTCCCTCCAGTTTGCAATCTACAAATTGCAAAGCTGCTGCTTAAGACATCTTCACTTGTGGATTGCCACAAAGTATCAGTGCATAAAGATTCACAGAAATCTTTAAAATCACAGGAAAATTAAGTAGTAATTATCATCATGGACAGTGCAAGTTGAAAAGAACTCTACACTTCATAGCAGCATTAAAAAAAAGCAAACTTGGTAAGGTGGATAATGAGCAGGATGTAGAGCACACAAGTGCTCTATCCCATTGGAAATCAGTGGAATATTCTCTGCAGATTCAATCACAAAAAGAATGAAGTAATGAAGAATGTTCAAAAACAAACAATGAGAATGACTAGGTGTATGACATACAGATATAGACATACAGAGATCGAATAATTTGGGAAGATGATCCCGCAAGTTATTTCCTATTTAAATATATGAATAAATAGGTATATAGGTATATAGACATATACTCACGTACACAACTGTTAGTCCAAAGGAGTAGGAGAGGTAGGTGAGTCCTGGTAAGATGAAAATAACTTTTTCTAACACTTCCCATTTGCTTAATAAGCTCTCTGTCTTTGTTTCTTTCTGTCATTTTATATGTGACGTCTGGAGGAGGTGGACATTAGAGACTGCAGGTTTGCTAAGAATTTATTTTCAAGTTCCAATATCTAGAAAGAGCTGTAAATTGTCTGAGGTGCATATTAACTATGTGAAAATATGATTCCTTTTTGACCTCATCATCACAAGATAAATGAGGTCAGAAGCTTAACAGGATAGTAAATAAAGTAATTGCTGTTGATATTCTCGTAGTAAATGAATGCTTAAGCAGATAAAGTAATATGTTACAAAATCAAATTCAAAAAATTTCAAGATGAGCTCATGTATTTCAGAGAAATATTTACAAAGCTAATTTTATTTTTCCCAATACAGATTTTTCTCCTTAACTGATTATTGGTGAATTTCAGAATGTTCCCCTAAAGATTATATATATTATCTCTATCTATCTATCTATCTATCTATCTATCTATCTATCTATCTATCTATCTATTATAGATTTCTCATTGGGTTCTGATTAGGCCTTCTCTGCTCTGTTGTCATCATTCGTGCACTAGCACAGGTATCTTTGCTTTTTTTTTAAAAAAAAAAAAAAAGTTTTGCATATATTCTACCATTTCTCTTAACAGTAAAAAACAGTTTATAAATATGATTGTAAATTTTATGTAACATGAGAAAATTCCCATAGTCATCCACCAACATCTTATCTCAGTTAAAGGTACAGAGTGGTTTAGTATGACAGTACAATGAAAATGTATTCTTTTCAGTGTACTCAAAAGCAAATTTTAGAAATCCTTTTCCTGTTTTCTTTTCGCCTTTCTCATGTATACAAATGTCTGGCCCATATTCATCTCTGCAACTTCTCCTATTAATTCCACATTCTCTTTCTGACCTATGAAACATATATTTATATAAAACAAATGCCTTGTTTACAGTGCAGAAAGATAAGAATGTATCCTGGGGCATTTCTTGCATATTAATTATAGCTCTGCTTGATTTTCAGGAACAAATATTTTGGAGATCTGCCTGTGGAAAGCAACACTTTTGAAAGAATTTCTGTTTAAAATACTTCATATTAAATAATTCATATGGATTCCTTCCATATGGATTCCTTCCTAACAGAATAGCAGATGAAGAGAAAGGATCTAGAAATAATAGTCATGAAAAAGAAAGAGATATTTGAGGTATCTTTGGTGACATCACAGGGATTGGACAGATATAAAATATATATACATTATCATACACACATACACATTTCCACTTGTTTTATACTTTTGGTAAAAAATCTTGTAAAAAACCCCTGCAGAGATATTTCAAACCTATCTTCTGCATATGCCCTAAGGATTGGTTATATACTAAACATTTTCCAGAGCAGCCTCCCATTTTTATATATACCTAAAATTTTCAGTGTGATATTTCTATCTGATTGAGAAGAAAAACCTTTGAATATTCTGTAGAAACTATCTGTAGAAAAAGAAAGTAAAAGCTTCAGAATCTCAGAGGCAGATGGGGAACGCACTTTTATGTGGGATCACAGGCAGGCTGATAAGAGAAGAGCCTCTTATCCTGCTATATCAAGATATTTGAGAAGATTTGTCACTTGCTACCTGAGAGTTATGAATAATGTGACATAGTAGGACATGAGAAATATTCAGATCCACAACTTTCCAAAACTGCTAGTAAAATGCTGAGTCTAACCGGGTGGACTGAGAAATATTGTCCCTTGTAGTGTTGTCTATTACAACCACTGGTCAGATATTCCCCGGCTTTGATCCTACACTGTCTCTTCAAACAATCAATAGTTGCCCTGTTTGCCAGGTGTTGGGGCCCACTCCAAGGACGGCTGTACAGTGCCT
>VZSG01001160.1:112701-151446 GCA_013398315.1 Nothoprocta pentlandii | reverse complement strand
CACACACACACACACACACACACACACACACTCATGCAGACTGTGCCAGTGTCCCCAGGTGCCACGTGGGCATCCCCGTGTGCCAGTGCAAGAGCTGAGCCGGGCCAAGTACCTGGAAATATCGGCGAGACGCCAAAGCCGGGCACTCCAGCCCCTGGGGAGAGAGCAAGAGCGTGGGGAAGCTTGTGAGAGCCCCGTGCGGCACCCCGTGTACCCCAAAGTGGCCGTGGGCACTGCAGGGAGGCAGCGAGGCAGCCCTGTCCGGGCAAGGGCACCACTGGGCGCCTGCCTGGCCTTAGGGAGCCCTTGCGTGGGCCTGGCGTGAGAGCAGCGGGGCAGAGCGTGGTGGTGCCGCGGAGCCCCCCCACCCCGTGCCCGCCGCCGCACTCACCTGGCTGCAGCCCCCCAGCAGCACCAAAACCTGCAGCAAGGGAGAGCGCGGGTCAGGCCTGGGTGCGCGGGGACCCCTCCTGCCCCCCGGCCCCGCGGGACCCCGCTGATCCTTACCCGCTTTGGGAGGTTTGCCGGCGGCCCCGGGGTACAAGAGTCCTGCGGCAGAGAGGGGCAGCAGGTGAGAACAGCCCGCAGGCTGTGCTCGCTGCCCGCCGGGCTACAGCCGGCGCTGGGGGTGTCAGTGCCCGCATCGCGGCCAGCGCTGACTTGGCACCATCCCCTGCCCCCAGCAGCCCAGGGTACCTCTTTGGAGGGTCACCCATGCCCAGGGTGCTGGTGAAGCCCCCGCGATGCCCCAGCTCCTTTGGGACGGGCAAAGCCGCCACGATAGCACGGAGCCTCCTGTGCCGTGTCCGGCCAGCGTCACTCACCAGCACCAAGCCCACCAGGTCCAAGGCCACCAACTCCAAGGCCACCGACTCCGAGAGCACCTGCAGCAAGGACCCAGGGTGAGGGGCTGGGGGCCAGGCCCATGGGTTGCCCCCGGGCACGGGGGCTATGGGGCCAGTTTGCAGTGGGCACAACAGCCTCACAGCCTTTGGCATGCAGGGGCAGATCCATGCTGGTGGCACCTGGCCTTGTCCTTGCTGGACGGTGCCTGGGCGGAGGGACCGCATGGGACATCTCTGCTCCAGGTGGGGCCGTGGCTGGCACAGCCCCTGGGTGCCAGCTTAGGGGGCTCTAGCCAGTGCCCCAGCCCCGAACGTGCCCCGACCTTCCTCGCCCCACACCCTTGGGGAGCACCTCGCTGCCCCGTGCACCCCTGCCGCGCAGAGAGACCCCAACGTGGGTGCTCAGCTCCCACCGCATCGTACCTGGGAGGCCACCAACCCCTGGGACACCGACACCGGGAACTCCTGCCGGAGAGGAGACGTGTGAGGCTGCATCCTCGTGCAGCTCAGCGCGGGCACAGAGTGCCCAAGAGCCTTGGGCAGCCCTCGTCCACGCGGGGCTTGGCGTGCTGGGGTGCCCATCCTGGGGACCCCAACACCCGCCATGCAGCAAGGCAAGACTGGGGCCGCTCTGCGCACTCAAGGCAACCTTAGGCAGGCTCCTGGGCAGGGATCCTGTGGTCTGAAACCACCAGGTTGTTCAGTTAAGCCCAAATCCTTCACCCTTTGCCAGACCGGCTCACGAGTGGCGAGTGGGCAGGGACCCTGAAGCAGAGGGCATCAGGGAACTGGGTGCTGCAGGAGATGCTGGCCAGGAAAACCCTGAAGGGAAGGGCCAGCACGGCCGTGGATGCCGTGGCACAGCGGGGACACGAGCAAGAGCAGCAGCCACAGGCAGAGCAAGGCCCCGGCCCCACGAGCGTGACGGGAGGGCAGGACCCAAGGGGCCAATGGAGGAGAGTGGCAGAGGACCAAGGTGGGCAAGCGCGGAGGGCGTGGGCGCCCGGGGGGAGCGGGCTGGGGAAAGGTGATGGATACGCACCGAATTTGGGAGGCTTAGCACCGGGCTGCACCCCTACTTGGGGGATGCCTGCAAAGCAAAGAAGGACACCGTGCTTAGGCTTGTCGCCCTCACGGTCCCCACGCCGTCCCCGGCAGGGCGAAGCGAGGCACCCACCTGCTCCAGGGAGAATGCCAGTACCGGGCACTCCCACACCCGGCACCAAGCCTGGCACAGCACCGACGCCAGGCGTCACTCCTGGCACTCCAGCAGCGCCGGGCACAGCGCCCGGCACCCCTCCGACCCCAGCGCCTGCCGAGAGAGTGGCTGAGCACAGCGGCCCCGGGCAGGCTGCGAGGGGCCACGGCCATCGCCTGGCCCTGCCCGACGCTGCCCGTGCTGCAGGCACGCGGCGCGCGCACCTGGGCATCCACGGGCCCAGCAAACGGCCAGCGTGCCCGGAGCGCTCACAGGGCCACCCTCACCACGGGAGGAGCGGGCTGCGCCGGCCACTCACCGAATTTGGCTGCCTTAGCCGCTGCTTTGGCCGCTGCGGATGGAGCTCCGACCCCTGAGCAGAGATAGCGCGACACGGTCAGTGCCCCCATGGTCAGCCCGCCCCGGCACAGCCTGTCGCTCCTGCCTCGTCTACATTGCCCGAGGGGTGGCTGGAAGATGGACACCACAAAGGTCTCCCCCACACCCATCCTGCCCCAGAACGGCTGTTGCACCAGCCCAGCTGCCATCGTCACCTGCCCCCTGCTCCTTGGCCTCGCTGGGCTCCTTGAGGGCATCCCGCACTGATGGCAACAAGGAGGAGGGAGGCAGGGGAAGACGGGGGTGTATTTAGGGATAGGCCAGGACGCGGTGCAGGCACTCCCCATAGATCAACAGACAGCAAGAGGACCCCATCGTTTCCTTCCCTCAGGAGAAAGGAGCTTACCTGGGATGGCACCAACACCAGGGACCAGGCCACCCACGCCAGGAGCCAGGCCACCGACACCGGGAGCCAGGCCACCAACACCAGGAGCCAGGCCACCGACACCGGGGGCAAGGCCACCAACACCGGGAGCGAGGCCACCAACGCCAGGAGCAAGGCCACCTACTCCTGCAGAGAGAGAGGGAAAGATGAGCATGGGGAGACAGCGGGTGGGGGGGCTGGCTGCAGCCAGGGTGGCATGGCAGGCTGGGATGTGCAGGTGGACGCGTGGTGGGGCAGATGGATGCAGGTGCATGAGAAGGTGCGTGCCTGGTAGATCCAGGACCTGTTGTGCAGGGCAGCTCTCTGAAGAGCATCCCGTGATGCTGGATGGACTGGGCGCTCATCTCATGATGCCCAGACTCGCCGGTGCGGCGTGCAGTGCCCCGACCAGGGGCAGGCAGCATGCAGGCAGCAGGAGGCACGTGGCAACAGCCCCAGCGAGGCCCCAGGGTCCCATCTTACCATACTTGGCTGCTTTGGCGGCTGCTTTGGCAGCAGCAGCTGCTGCACCTGGGACTCCGACTCCTGGGAAGAGGGAGAGAGTGCGGCAGGAGTGGCCCGTGGTGCCCATGTCCTGCGGGGAGCTGCACGTCCCCACGCTGTGCCCAGGCCCACACAACCCTGAGCCACCGCTTTACCTCCTATGCCTCCTATCGCTCCGGGTGCCAGGCCGCCGACCCCACCGGGCAGCAGGCCTCCGACGCCGGCGGGCACGCCGACTCCGGGCAGGCGCCCTGCTCCTGCCGAGGGTCCATGGTGAGTGCCAGGCAGCCGTGCCAGCCCGTACACCGCCCGCACCGCGCGGGGCTCCGCAACTCACCAAATGCTGCGGCCTTCGCTGCCGCCTTGGCAGCTGCGGCATCTCCTGGAGCACCTACTGCTGGGGCAGCAGAAGGGCAGGGTCAGGAGGATGCGCGAGGGCCAGCAGGATGCCAGCAGCTCCTGCCCGCCCACGGACTCACCTCCCGGGACACCAGCGACACCAGGCACCACTCCAGGAACCCCGGCCACGCCAGGCACGCCGGGTACGCCAGGAACACCAGGAACACCAGGAACACCGGGAACACCGGGAACACCGGGCACACCGGGCACACCGGGAACACCGGGCACACCGGGCACACCGGGAACACCGGGAACACCGGGCACGCCAGGAACTGCACCAGGAACACCAGCACCAGCTCCTGCAGGGAATGAGGGGTGAGTGAGGCTGGGTCTTGTGGCAGCACCCACTGAAACACAGGACCCAGGGACAGATCTGCTCTTGTCGTAGTGCCAGGATGGGAGGGTGCTCCACCACCTTGGCCTTGGCCAAGGGAGATACACAGCCCAGCAGGGCAGAGTCACTGGTCCTGTGTCTCCCAAGACCCATCAAGGATGTTCAGTCCACAGGAGTTTTATGAGGATAGGCCAAGACCCAGGGTGAAGCGTGACTGCAGCCCAGCTGGGCAGACAGCAGGACCGAGCGACATCCCACTAGGCCAGCAAACCGTGCGATAGGGAAGGGGGGCAGCAGTGCTGCGTGGTGCAGCTCATGGTGAGGCCAAGGCTCGGAGGAGAAGGGATGGATTGCACCAGGTAACTGTCAAGAAGAGCTGGCTGCTTGGACGCTAGCCGGTCTGGGAAGCTGCTGAGGGCAGCTACAGCCCTCATCTTCCGGACCTCATTTACACGAGAGAGGGAAGTGCTTGGTTGCATCTTGTGCAGGAGCCTTGAGCCAGAGAAGCTTTCTGCATGGGTCCTTGCCCTGCCACGTCCCTGGCACTGCCAGATGGATTAGGGTCAGAGCAAAAGCTAGTTACATTTTCCAAGTTTCTAAGCATTCCAAATTTCTAAGCTAAGTCCCAGCATTCTCCATGCCACCATTGAGTTTTCTCACATGATGCAAGGGAGAAAGGAATGAAATGGAGGGGAAGGGTTGAGCTCTCAGAGGAACGCTGTCACCAGGACAAATGCTTCACAGAGGGTGCTCAGGCCTTCACGACACCTACCGGGACGAGGCAGAAGGACCTCCTGGGACCTGGCCACTGCATCTGGCCCCACCATGCAGCCTCTTTCACTAACTCTTCATGAAATGCATGGAGCCTGCAGCTCCAGATGGAGCCTACGGTCACTTTTGCATCCTCTTTCTGTCCAATCTTTCCTTTTCCCCGCTGCTCAGCAATCTTCCTTCTCCTGCTCTGAGCTCCTCCTCCCTGGAGGTGTTTGCAGAAGGGTTGTGCTTGTTAGAGGCCTGGGTTTTGCCAGGCCAAGTCAGATGGATTTGCCAGAGCCTCTGTCTTTTCCCTTCCTCGCCTCCCTCAGGTCCCAGGCTTTCCGAGGCTCTTGTTGGAGCTCCCTTTTGTAACCAGGAGCAACCAGAATTGAATGCAGGATTTCTGTCGTCAAATTCCCAATACTAGAATTTGCAGATAACTGCAAAATTGGAAGAGTTAGTTAGAAATTATATCAAAAGATGGGGTGAGTTCTGGCCTGCACAGAGGGTTGGCACATGACTTAGTCTAGTTTTGGTTGAACACCTAGGGGAAAGAAACAGATCCCACCAGAAAGCAAATTTTGGAAAGTGGTGCCCCTGGAAGGGGCTTGGGGCGTCAGCTAGCACAGAGACTCCCAGGGCAGAGATGCCCGGGAGGACTAATGGGATCTCAACCCATCTGTGCGATGAGACAGAGCCCAGGTGCCCCAGACACGGGGCCAGGTCTGATACTGATGGTGGAAAAAAAGGAAAAAGAAAAGGTGAGGATTCAGTCAAGACCAAAGAGGCAAGTGCAGTCTCATCCCTTTGTTCCTGCAAAGCACCAGCAGTGCCACAGCCTGCAGAAATCCCAGGAAGACAGCCAGCCCACCTTGGGGTAAAGGCAGGACGAGATGGAGCAGCTAAAGCTGGACTGGGCACATTGACTCCCTAAATGCTTCCTCACCTTGAGCCATTGGGGGAGATCTCCAAGGGAGACCCGCCTGCCCGGGAGCGGTCTCACCCTCGCGTTGGAGGAGCGGTGGGAGATGCAGCAATGTCCCAAGGAGAGCTCCCCAGGATGACCCAGCCTCACAGTGGGATACGGGGGGAACCGGGGCTGTTCCCACTTACCAAACTTAGCTGCCTTTGCCGCTGCTGCTGCTCCTGCCGGCGTCCCGACTCCTGGGGACACAGAGAGGGACCTTAGAAACCCGCTTCATGCTCCCCGCTGAGACACGAAGTGTGAGCAAAGCTCCGGGGAAGAGTCACCTGCCACCCCGGGGACACCTGCGACGCCGGGCACCAAGCCGGGGACGGCGCCCACGCCGGGCACTAGTCCTGGGACACCGCCAACGCCGGGCAAGACCCCTACACCTGAAGGGAAGCAGAGCAGTGAGACCCTGCACGCCTTCCAGACCCCGAAACACAGCGACACGCGGTGCCAGCCGACAGCCCCGGGCACAGCGCAGCCCAGAACAAGGTCTTGGCCAGCCCGACACCAGTGTGGAGGGAGCAACGAGAGCCCCCCCAGCTGCTGCACCACGAAACCCTCCAGGAGCACCGGGCAGGTGGGCGCAGCACTCAGGTCCCGGCAGCTCTGCCATGCAGGGGGTGGACAGAGCTTCTGCACATGGAGTTGCCCCTCTGCCAACGTGAGCTCTAGGTCACACAGCCTCGAGGAGATGCGCCAGGTTTGCAGCTCTCCAACCTTGCTGCTCCCTCTCCAGCACAGGCACCTCCAGCTTCCCGGGGCACTACTGGGGCAAAGCTGCCCCCGGGCGAAGCTGGTGCAGCCAAGGGCCTTCCACAGCCCCTCTCAAACCTGCTGCTTTGCTAAGGCCCCCGGTGTCCGCACGAGCCTCCCCCAGGACGCCAGCACAGGGTGGGCAGTGAGTCCAACCTCCTCTGCAGTGCCCGGCCAGAGCCAGGCGCTGCCCCGAGGCTCAGCCCTTCCAGGGGCAACGTTCCCGCTCACGGAGCTCCTGAGCTGGGCTCTGCCCTGGCTGGGAGCCCCAGCGGCTTCGACACCGCCCTGCACAGAGAGCCCCGGGAAGGTCCTTTAGGAAACACCAGCAGCACCGTCCACCCCTCGCACGCAACCAGGCAGGGCATTCCCAGCTCCCTCCACACAAGCCCGTGGCCTGGAGCCTACGCAGGCGCCTGGGAGCTGCTGGCAGCTGGAGGGACCTGCTGCCCCGCAAGGCCGTGCTTGCAAATCCCAGCTGCTCCCAGCGCTGACGCATTTCCTCTGGACGCTCCAATGAGCGACTCTTGGCTACTCCCTTTTCTCCTGCGAAATAGGCTTCCCCTGCCAGCAAGAGGAGCAGCAAACATGAGAGCCGCGTAACCAGCCACATCCCTCTGCTGACGAGCAGCAGCTCGTTAGAGACACCATCTCCGCAGAGAGGCAGCGAAACCACAGCCGCTGGCAGGGCCTCCGGTCACGCAGCGCCGGCACTTGCCGCGTCTGTTACAGCAGAGCAGTGCGTGGCAGAGGCTTATGGTCCCACGTCAGGACCACTGCCATGCCAATGCCCGCGTGTCCCGTCACCCAGCTGCGGCGTCTCGGGGCGGACACCTCCGGTCACCAGGAAGGAGATGCTTTCCCAGCGCAGTGAGGCCTCTGCTGCCTCCTGCCCCAGACTGAGCTGCTGAAAGCTCCCCTTGCAGGTGACAAAGCTCCTCTCCAAGCCCTGCAGTTGCAGCCTTGCTGCCCGTCCACATGCAAGAGCCCCCGGCTCAACAGACTGCGTGGAGCTTGCCCCAAGCAGCGGCTGTGCAGGGCCTGGGGCTGGCAGAGCACCCGGGCGGCCGCTCCGGTGGGCAGCGGGTGAGCTGAGGGCACCGGTGGGCAGCGGGTGAGCTGAGGGCACGGCAAAGCCGCGCGTCACGGCAAGCGGTGCCGCCTGCGGCGCACACGTGCTGCTCTGCTGTGTCGTGAGGCAGGAAGCACGGCAGAGAGCAAGCGTGACCCTGCGGGGCCTGGCCGAGACACCAGCCATGCAGGCAACTCACCGTACGCTCCTGCTTTCGCTGCTGCCTTCGCTGCTGCAGCTGCCGCTGCCGGCCCTCCAACTGCCGGGGTACCAGGGGAGACAGTCAGCGGGGGGAGACGAGAGGGGCAGAAACCACCGAGTGCCAGGGCTATAGACTCACCTCCAACGCCCGGGATGCCTCCAACGCCCGGGATGCCTCCAACGCCGGGCACCAAGCCGCCAACCCCTGGGATGCCACCAGCCCCGGGCAGGACACCGGCTCCTGTTGCAAGGGAAAGGGGGGTCGTCAGCTGCTGGTGCCTGCAGGGTGTCTGGGGGCAGGGTCCAGCGGGGAGCTCCCTGCACGGCTGCTGGGGCCCCTCAGCGCCCTACGCGTGCCCATGGCGCAGGACTCACCATATTTAGCTGCCGCTTTCGCTGCTGCCGCCTGTGCTCCAACTCCTGCAACGGCACGTGAGGAGAGGTTGAGGCCTCGGGACCCGTGAGGAGAGGTTGAGGCCTCAGGACCATTCGTCCTCAGCCCACCCCCGTCCCACAGTCCCACAGGCACTTCAGGGACCATCTCCTCCTACCAGTGGTGATGCTGGTAGGTGACCTCCTTTCTTCTCCAGGAGGTGGCATACACACCTGTCCTGGTTGTCCCCAAACCCTTGCTGGTCACCTATGATGCATCAACAGCCAATTCCCACCACCAGCCATCCAGGAGGTCCCAAGTGTCCTGTCCGAAGGCTGGGGAAGCTAATGAGGTGGCTGTTCCCGCCAGGATGGAGACCCTCAAGGAAGGGTCTATGCCACCTCCCACCCTGGAGCTGCTTGGGAAGGGAGCGCAGAGGCTACATACCTGTCCCAGTGGGGAATCCTGCCTTTCCTGCTGCGCCGAGTCCCACTCCTACCCCGCCAGGCCCAAGCCCTGCAAGCACAAAGAGAAGCGAAGCAAGGTCAGGCCCTGGGCCAACACAGACAGAGCATCTTCCCTGGCCCCAAGGATTTGCCCCCCCACATCTGGGATGTGGTGGAGATGCCTGAGCCAGCTCCCCTGGCTAGAACAGGGAATCAGCTCTCCGGAGATGCCAGTTCAAATATCCCTGAGTGGGATATTGGCCCAGGAGCTCGGGACATGGCCTCGGAGCCAGACATGGGCTCATTACACGAGCTGCCTCTGCACACCGAAAGCTGACTGATGCTGGTGCCACTGCGTGTCTGCACACTAATGCTTTATGGCCCTGACGTGCGGAGGTGCCAGCAGAGATGGACTGCTTCCAGCTGGGAGGCGTTCGTGGGCATCAGACCTTCCCTTTCCCTGCCTTTCTGCCTCCGAGGAGGGCAAGGAAGGGGAAGGCCTCGGCCAGCTCCTTGCCCCGTGGCAAGCGCCTGCGCATGGCTGAGGGTGGCCTCGGCCCCGCTGCTTTGGGCACCCTTGTCGCGAGAGGAGGGCGCTCGGAGGGCAGCATCACCTTGGCCCGCACTGGGCTGCAGACCAGGGCCTCGAGGAGCCACCCGTGGTGCTGCCCGTGGGGCAGCCCGACCTCCGTGGCAGCCAGCGGGGGAATGAGGAGCTACAACCGTGGAGCAAGGGCTAAGAGCACTCACCATAGGGCAGCTTACCAGTGCTGTAGGGCAATCCATAGCCACCTGGAGAGGAGAAAAGGCGGCCGGTTAGCACATGCTGTGCCAGGCACGGCTGCCGGTACTCGTGCCCCCTCTGCCCCGCGGTGTAGCACCTCTTTGCCAACTGGCTGGGCAACGTGAGCCCTCAGCCTGGGCGCTCTTTCCAAAGCCACCCATCTGGCTGCAGAATCGCTTGGGACAACCAACCCTGCGATGGAGCCAAAATCCAGGATTCCTCCACCAGCAGGAGCCTCCCCTCTCCATCGCCAAGGATTCATTCTGGAAGCAGTGGTCCCCATCCATGGTGAGGAGCCCTTCCTTCCCTCCCCGCACCAAACGCTGCAGTGCCCAAAGCCAGCTCCCAAGCAAGAGCGCGTGTTTGCAGGAGCCTCCTGCCACCCCGCTGCGGCAGGAGGCCCCCCGAGAGCCCCGCGGCCAGAGCTGTCCCCAGCTGGCTCCACGCAGGCCAGCTCCAAATGAAAGGCTTTAATTGGAATCAGGGCTCGGGAGCCTCCCGCTGAAACGTGACCTCATTAAGAGGTCGGCGAGAAGGGATGGAGCGGGATTAGGAGAGGGAACATCGTGGCTGGGGAGCGGAGGAAATTTGCTGGCCGTGCAAGCGCCTCCTCGCAAAAGGCGGGGATCCCATTGCAAGGGACAGCACAGGGATGCCCGTGACTCCGCGAGGACTGCTCCCCGGGAGCCCGAGACTCTCTGCCTCCTGGCTCCCATTGGCTCCGGGTGCTCCCAGAGAGCTCACAGCCCGAGGACGGACCTCACCGGGTGTCGACCATGGGCATGCGGAGCCGCAGGTGGAGAAAGGGAGGCGCCGGGATGTCTCCTGACACCATGGACTGGAATGGGCATGGGAGTGTCTCTCTCCATGAACCAAGCCCTCTCCAGCCACACGGGGCCATGGGAAGGGGTGGTGAGGCTGGGATTGCCTGGAGCCAGGATGCTATTGCTCATGAAATGAGTGTTTTTTCGAATCGGGGGTGCTCTCCCCTCCTACGAGCTAACATGTGTGGACCAGATTTCTCCCTGCCCTGCCAGGCTTTCCCAATAGGTCCCACACAAGCACAACTTCTCTGGAAAGCTGAGGCTTTTCCGACAGCGTCAGCCACGAGGCGGCTGCCAGCAGGAGCAGACTCCACAGAGCCACGCACGAACCCCCGCTCCCGACGGGCACCCCTCGTGCCAAGCGCTTGGCAGCCCCCGGGAGCCACCAGCTGGGAAGAAGGGGCCTCATTCACCACCACGCGGGCAGCATCCTGTGCGCACGCAGGCCTGAGCCCAGCTCTCCACCGTCCCGCAGCCACGTGCAAGAGCACAAGAGCCGCGCAGGAGAGCACTGCCCTGGCACCAAGGGCTGGCACCACCGAGGGCACTAAGGGCTGGCAGCTCTGCTGCCTGGCAAGGAGAAGGCTTTTCCCACACAGACCCCTGCAGCCGGGCACAGGAAAGCAGGCCCCGTCTGCAGGGTACTGGGTGGAAGCAGGACTGGAGCCACGCGTTCAGGAAACAGGCAGTTTCAGCCCCTGGGGTCTGGGATCCTGGACAGCGACGTGGTCCTGGGAGGGACGGAGGGAGGGAAGGAAGACACTGCCCGGCTCCTTAGCGAGGGCAGCGCAGAACGGGAGCTGGCTGGGACATCTGGAGCAAGTCATCAAAAAAAAGGAGACTTTCCACTAAAAATTGCTATTTTCAGTGATGTCCCCTTGGCTCCTTCGTTCTGGACCCGTGCTCGCCAACTGCTGCCGCTCCCACGCAGCACTAGGGTATGCAGAAGACAGAGGGATGTAACACATCTTTTGGCAGCCCCTGGTGTGTCTCCAAGCGCTGGCACCTGCCGTCCCAGGAACACGTCCTCATGTTCGCCCTGCTCCAGCCAAGGGCCAGGACAGGCAGCCTAGCATGTTCCCACCGGCCAGCCCCAGGGCTCGGGAGGGACAAAACAGGATCCCCCGGCTCCTCGGGAGCGACCCGAGTGCCAAAGAGCGCTCAAGAGCTGAAACCACAGCCAGCGACGCTGCTTCTGCGGGGAGAGGAGCAGCGCCTTGGCCGAGCCGAGCGGGATGCTCCGAGCACGGCCTCGGGGACGGGCTTCCCGTGCCAGGCGAGGGAGGGGGGACAGCTCCCGCCCGCTTGGCTACCTGCGGGGCCGTCTTCCCTGATTTATTAGTGGCAGCTCCCCAGTAAGTGGGTCAGCGGCGGCGGCGCCCCATCCGGGCTGCGGGCCACTGGTGGGGCCGCCGCGGGACGGCGCCAGGTGCGGCGCGCGCCGCGAGCACCAGGCACCCCATGAAAGGCAGTCTGGGGCAGCGGCTCCGCCGGAGCGGCCGCGCTGCGGCTGCGAGGCCAGACGCTATCCGATCTCTGCAGGGCTGCGCAGGAAGAGAGCGGCCCTAATGAGTGTAACTCTGCCTCTGCGGGAGGAAGTCGGTGCCGTTCAAGTATTTCTGCCTCTCGCGGCCATGGGCCCCAGCAGGGGAAGCCGGAGGAGCTGCTGCGCTTGGTGCTCCTGTCTGGGTGGGTTCTGGTCTCTGCGAGGGGCTCCGCTACCTGGCAGCGGGGTCCCCGTGGTGGAGGCTTCTCTGATAGCCTGAATTTTGTTCAGCGAGCCAGGGAAAGGACCACGGATCTACTGTGGTCCAGCAACCCAGCCTGGCTCTGGCTTCCCTCCTCCTGCTCGGCATGTCTCAGGTGTGCACCAGCAGGACGGTGCGAAGCACCCCGTCACCGTTGTCCCTCCTGCTGCTTTGGGGTGCAGCAGCCCCAGGAGGGGTGACCCGCATGCCTGTGCTGCTGCTGGTACCACTGCTGTGTGGCACCGCCTGTCCTGCTGCGCTCCCGACGTGGGCGCTGCAGGCTGGGGATGGGGCTGAGCCTACAGGGCAGGCCTAGCATTGCGCAGGGCTGGGAGACGGGTCCCTGCAGGTGGTCCTTAATAGGGGGTCCCTATTAAGACTCCCTAGGGAAGGGCCTGAGCCTCACGTGCAGTGGGAAGGGTGACCTGCCTTGCACTCGATTGCCTGGGGTTGGGGCCTTGGCAAGAGCTCCCTGAGAGGGCACATCCTTCCAGGACCAGATGGTCCCCTGAAGACAGTGCCCAGCACAACCCCTGTCCAAGCCCCAGGAGCTGCCAAGAGCAAATGGTCCCTCGAAGGGCTGTTCCTAACATCAGGAGGACGCTCTGGGAACAGCCTTGGTGACCTGGCCCAAAGCAAGTCCCCAGCACTTGCCTATTCTCTCCTTGCAAGTCCTGGCCTCTGGAGGATGGTGCCTCCTCCTCATCATGAGCTTGGACAAGCGCTGCAGCAGCGTCCTGGCAGTCCCCTGAGGGCTGCAGGACAGAGGGCTGCAGCTGGGCCTCTCTGCCACCAGGGCCTCGTTACCTCCTGCTGCCCCCGGGCCAGAGCTGGCACTGCCAGGCCCTGCGGACTCAAGGACACCCTGGGGACAGTCAGAATAAATCCATGTCTGTCTCCTGGCCCTGTCATGAGAAGGGGCCCTCACCTGCACCCCTGTTGGCTGTGGCAGCTTACCTGGGAGCTTAGGAGCTTTGATGGGATACCCCAGAGGGACACCGGGCTGCTGGCCTCCAAAGCCTCCCAGTCCTGTAAAGCCAACAGCAGACTCTCACCTGGAGCCGCGTGCCCAGGCTGCCACCCAGTCCGTGTGAGAAGGGAGTGTCCAGGGCCACCCGGTTCCCCAGCCACAGCAGAGCAGAGCAGGTGGCTTGGGAAGCTCTGAGGCACCTTCTGGTGTGTGGAGACCATGGCCATGATGAGCAGGTTTGGGAAAGAAGAGAAGAGCAAGCGAGACAGAGAAGGGCACTCACCAGGGATTCCTGCAAAGGCTCCTCCCACGCCTAGAAGGAAACACAGATTCATGAGTCTCAGGGTTCATCCATGGAAGTCCAAACTCATCCCTTGTTGGGCTATGTGCCCTCAGCTGGTGGTCAGCCCATGCTTGCCCCAAATGCCCTGCCACCCTCCTCAGAACTGCAGCCCCATCTGAAAAACCCTCCCCAGCAGGAGCCCAGGGCTGGACCCAGTGCCCCTGGGGTCACCAGAGGACCTGCCCTAGATGCTGCCATGCCTGGAGGAGGAGGAACATACCTGGGGCTTTTGGCTTGACTCCAGCACCAGTGGGTACTCCGGGCAGCACCCCTACGCCGGGGAAGCGGACACCTAGGGCATGGAGCAGAGAGGCTGGTGAGCACGGCGGGCCCTCACGGCTTTGCCTTCTGAGCTGGTAGCCAAGACACGGAAAGGCCCCTGCACCCTCCCCTGGTGCAAGGGAGAGAGCTCCCCATGACCTTGCTTCTGCCCTGGCCCAACTTGTGCTGTGCACACTGCCCTCGGTGCCGCCAGCTTCCCAGCCATCCCCCTGCTCCCTCTCCTCCTCTGGCCATCGCTAGCCACTGCCCCCGAGTCCTTCTCACCCTTCCCTGGCGCAGGGTTCACCTGGTGTCACACTGCAGCCAGGTGCAGCCGGTGTGACAGGGCCTCCTCATGCCTGCTGGAACAGCTGCCGTGCCCCTGCCTGCCAGGCTGGCGAGTGTTTGCCCTCAGTTCTGGGAACGGCTGTTGGCTGCAGTGGCTCTGAGTGCCCCTTGGGTATGCAGAGCCCACGAGTGGACCACGCTCTTTAAATACCACGGGCTCCATGGTATATCCAAGCCAAGGCAATTTCTTCTGCCCTGGATGACATGGTGCAGGGGCTTCATGCAACCTGGGGCTCCCTTCTGAGCTGCTGCCCTCCCATGCCCTGGCCTGTAATGCCCACTGTGTCCCAAATCCGGCCAACACACCCTTCTGACCACCCTTCTTCTTCATGGCCTCCTCTTAGGGATAACCCTAACCCCCTAACCCTAAACCCCTAACCTTACCCCCTCGCAGTCCCTCCGCTCTCACAGGGGGATGTTCTGGCCACTGCTGTATGTTCTACCCTTGGGCCTATCCAATTTGCTTCACCAAGGTGCTGTTGCTCCCAGGCTGGAGGTGAAGTTCAGCCCACTTGGACACTGACCCTCTGGCAGAGCCTCACATTGGCCTGGCCTGGTGATGATTTTTTTCCTATCCTTTTACCAATGTCTTTCATTATAACTTTTTCAGACATGGAAAGGCATTCCTGACGAGCAGCACGCTTCTCATTCTGACAATGTCGAAACATCTTGTTTTC
The DNA here is from genome assembly GCA_013398315.1 of Nothoprocta pentlandii. NCBI lineage: Eukaryota > Metazoa > Chordata > Aves > Tinamiformes > Tinamidae > Nothoprocta > Nothoprocta pentlandii. The sequence continues at coordinate 136,874 of VZSG01001160.1, read as the reverse complement.
ACAAGTTTTCCTCCCCAAATTGCTTTGCAGTGAGGAATTCCTGTCCCCCGCCACCTCCCCCCCCTTCTTCCCACATGGCCCTTGGCTGAGCAAGTCATCCCTAGCAAGGTCCATGCCAAGTGCTCTGAAGTGTCCGGCACTAACGCCTCTCGCTCCCACGGAGCTTGGCATGAGATGCTTGGAGACGCCAGCTCCTGCCTTTGGCGTCACAGAGGTACTGCTGAAGCCTCCGCAGGGTGGTTTGCAGCAGGGCTGCAGCTGGGAGGGCAGTGACCTGGCAGGCACCAGGCCAGGGAGCTTTGAAGAGGATGCTCCGCACGGCCCAACCTCGCTAAGTCACCGGTCCCGTCGTGGGACTGTGCAGAGCCCCGTGTGCGGCAGGGACCTGTCTGCACCAGGGCGGCAGGAAGGGGCTCTGCTGGCCCTGCGACAGCAGGTCATAGGGCCCTCACCACCCAGAGCACCATAGGAAGCTGGGGCCGTGGCGCGGGACGTAAGCTCACCTGCTCCGGGGAGCACGCCGCCCGGGAACGCTCCGGGAATTCCAGCACCTGCCGAGCAAGAGCAAAAGAGCGGTGAGCCCCCGGCCAGAGCCCTTCCCAGAGCTTGGCCCGCTCCTGGCCACGACCTACCTGGTACCTTGGGGGGCTTCCCTGCTGCGCCAGCCCCAGGCTGCACCCCACCCGGGGGCACCACTGCACCTGCAGGGTGGCAGAGAGCCTATGAGTGCCGACCCACAGCAGACGCACGCACTCCTGTTCCTCTGCCCTAGGCAGGGCTATGCCCAGGGACCCAAGCAAGCTTGGGTTTGGGGTATACTCTACCTGTGGAGACCCCGAGGCCACCAGGACCACCGACTCCACCCAAGCCACCAATGCCACCGACACCACCAAGTCCAGCACCTGAGGCATTGGGAAGAGGAGACTGCAGAGTCAGATGCCCACCCTTGGGCTATGGGTAGCCACATGTGTTGAAGGAAACAAGGATTTCATTGTCAGTGCTCTGGGGTGAAGGGGACATCCCAAGCCAGCAGAGGGGAAAGGTCTCCCCCTCGGGCAAAGCTTGGGCATGGCAGCCTGCTTCCCAGGGCAGGGCGCTGAACATTTGCTCCATGCTTTCTCTTGCCTCATGGTTCAGCCTTGGCCAATGCTCTTTTTTTGGCATGGTTTCCACAAGAAAATTTGCCATGGTTCCTCTGCCTCTCTTCTGCCACATCCCTGGCAGGGATGTCACAGAGCACAACACCCACATCTGCTGTCCCTGTGGCCTCCAGAGGAAAGAGCAGGCTCATCCTGAGAAGCCAAGGCTCAGACAAGCTACCTGCAGCCTCAGGGCTGTCAGAACGTGCTATCGCCTTGCCCAGGCCCTACGGCTTAACTAGGTAGTACAAGCGGTGTGTGGTGCTGGTACTACCCCCGAACCCAACCACCTGGCCCTTGTAGCATCTCCAAGGGTGCCATGTGCACTCACCAGCTTTTGCAGCAGCTTTAAGGGCAGCTGCAGATGCAGCACCAGGGAAGGCACCACCAGGGAAGACGCCTCCCGGGAAGAGGCCTGCAGCACCTGCAGTGAGAAGGAGAACCAGCATCAAACCCCTGAGGGCCAAGAGCGGCTGGAGGTCGGGGCTGGAGCCTCCCAGGGGCAGGTCTCCCAGCATGGGGTGACCTCTGGGCTGTTCTGGGCACTGCAAAGAGGGGAAAGTGCTTGGGAAGGGCAGTATCCCATCGTCCGCGCAGGAGGATGATGAGACAGGGGTGCCATGGAGGGCCCGGGAGCAGTGGGAACGCCGGGCTGAGATGAGTCTGTGCAAGGCTGTGGTTAGGAGGGGCCTGCAGCAGGCCGTGAGCTGGGGCCCTGGCTTTGCGGGTGCCGGCTGGGCTGGTGCAGGTGACCTCTCCTTGCTGATGTGGGCCATGCTGGGCCCACCTGCCCTGCAGGTGCCTGTCCTGGCCTGTCCTTGCGCCTTGGCTGCCTACGCTGCCGCGCTCGCCAGGCTCCCTGCAGCTCTGGGCACACCGGCCGGGCCGCCTGCGGGCATCGTCCCCCTGCCAGAGACCCTGCGGGGACCGCGGGTGCTGCCACCTCCTCTCCTAGGCTGCTTGGGACAGCAGGCCCAGCCTCCCTGTGGGATGCGCAGGGTCAGAGGCGCTGGGGTGGCCATGTTGGGGGCCACCCATCCCTCAGGGGTGGGAAGGTGCTGCGTGCAGGCACCCAGTGAGCACCGGAGGGGACACGTGCTCTCCCCGGGAGGTCTCTGGGGACGGGACGTTGCACCTGCGGCGCGGGGGACGGCGCCCAGCGCGCTGCACTCACCTGGCTGCAGGCCAAGCCCGCCGACTCCCCCGAGGCCTCCGACCCCTGGAAAGAGAAGGGGGTGAAAGGGGAGGGCGCTGGGGCTGAGCCCAGGTGCGGGGAGCCCCAGGACAGGCCCAGGGGAGACCCGGGGCCCCGCTCTGCTCGCCCGGGCCGGTCCCGTGCAATCAGGGCTGCAGTCTCCAGCTGGCGTGGCGGCCTGCGGGCTTCCCCTGGAAGCCACTCGGGAAGGCTGCTGGCCTCCTCCTGCTCCGTGCACAGGGCAGGGCCGGCTCGCAGGGCTTCCAGGAGCCCCTGCCAGGCGCTGGGATTCATGCAGAGAAGCCAACGAAGGGCTGTCCCACCAGGCTTGGTGGAGGAGAACCGCCCGGCACTGTGGCCACCACCACGTCCCGGAGGGTGTCCGGGGCCACACAGAGCAACCAGAGGCAAAACGTGCTGGTCCCACGGCCAGGGGACAGGCACGGGCGACACAAAGGGGACTGGGGACGTGCACAGGTCCCTGTGTGGCAGTGCCCTGCGCCCCAGCCCCGCTCCCTGCTGCAGTCCCGCTCCGCTCTCCCTCGCCCGCCCCCCACCCTGCAGGGCCAGGAGGGGATGGAGCCGAAATGTTTATGGCTGAGGAATGAGTCCCTGCGGCTCCGGCCAACGCCGCTTTCCAACATCTGGGCCTAATCACCACTCGCTCCCTCCAGGCGCAAATTCCACTGCCTTTGGCTCATGGCGCGGACACCGCTCCGGCTGGGGCTTCACGGCTGCACGGCGTTTGGTTTTAATTACGCAGAAATAAAGGGCCTTGTTTTTCTTTCCACACACTGAAATCTGAGCAAACGGAGGCTCAGGCCCCCGCCTGGGGCTGGCCCTGCCGCGCAGACGGGCCGGCCGCGGCCGAGAGAGCCTCGCTGCGAGCGCCCGGCGCGGCCGCGGGCAGCGACCTGCGCTGGCACCCGGCACAGCGCAGAGTCCCCGGCCTCTGCCGGGAGCAACGTCTCCACCTGGGCCTCCCTGCACGTGGGGCTGGGGCTCCTGCATCCGCACCCGAGGTGCAGGGAATCTTGCAGAAGGTGCCTGTCCGCGAATCCAGCCCGGCAGAGGGGATGCCAGCATCCCATGGGCACTGGCTCCGGCCAGGGCCGGGCTGAGCGCAGGGCTCATGTTCCGGGACTTGATGGCTTTGCTGAGCCGAGGAGCCTTGGGGCAGAGCTGCAGGTTGCAAGGACCCGCAAGTGGCTCCGTGATGTCCCACAGCCTCAGGGAAGAGGGGAGGCTGGGGGTCTGGGATGGCCTGGAAGGAGGCATTGTCCTGCCCAAGCAGCAGGTGATGGAAGCAGGTCCCTCAGCGCTCGCAGGAGCTTTGTGCGGGTTAGTGTGTGGGGCAGGGGTGGAAAGCAGCAGGCTGGCGGCTGTCCTAGCCAAGAGCGTGGCATGGAAAGGGAAGCCCTCAGCCTTGGCCACGCAGGAGAAAGGAAGGAGAGCAGGTGCTGGGAGACAATCCGTCCCCTGCCGCTTCCCCTGGGCGCTGGCCCCCATCCCAGCTGGCTGGGGCCAGCACGAGAAACAAGGCAGCCCTCCTTACCTGCTTTGAGAGGCTTCCCCGCAGCCCCGAGCCCTGCGGGAAAGCAGGAGAGAGCAGTCAGCGCCGTCCCTGCCCGCCGCGCGGCTCCTTCCCCCGGGACCTCTCGCCCGGCCCCATTGCAGGAGCAGCGGTTCCTCCCAGCGGAGGGTCAGCCCCCCACGGCGCAGCCCGTGGAGAGGGCGCCTCTCCATCCCTCCTGCAGCAGCGCGAGCAAAGGGACCCGGTACTCACCTGCTCCCAAGCCTCCAACCCCAGCACCTGCAAACAAGGGCACAGCTTTAGCTCGGGCTCCTGCAAGCTGCCTCCAGCCCCCCTGCCCTGCCAGGCTCCCAGTGGTTGATGCCACACGATCAGAGATGGATCAGCGGGGTACAAGGGGCATGACAGGCATAGGGTGTCCCCTGAGGTGTCCCCAAGCAGCTGGCTGGAGCATTCGGGCGAGACTGTGACCTCCAAGCACAAGCCCCAAGTCTTAGCCCCCCATGGCAGGTCCTAGCAGTGGGTAGGTGACAGCCCAGGGCTGGTGGCTCCCAGCACACGCCTGGCACAGCCGCACAGCACCTTGTGCCATGGGGCTGGGGCCAAGCTGCTTGACCAGGCACCCTCAGCTACTCCCAACACCATTAACAGGGCCCCTGAGGCTGCCCTTCCATCATGCTCAGACATGCCCTGGCTACTGTCCCCATAAGCACTTGCCCTGGGGATGCTGTCTCATCCTTACAAACAGGGAGATGCCTCCCCACTGCATTGCCTGCTCCCTACCTTGTTGCCCCCTTACCTGGGAAAAAGCCTCCTCCTGGGACCCCCCCTCCAGGGATAGCACCAGGGACCCCTGCAAGAGAAGAATCAGTCACTGAAAGCCCCACAAGGACCCAGGCCTCTAGTAGGCCTAGGCTGGTGGCACTTCCCAGGGACCTGCTGTTTGCAGAGGGCATGCAACACACAGCTCCAGGGTGAGGGGTCAAGGGCTGCTCCCTGTCTTCCCTGGCACCTCAGCTTCCCTAGTGATCATGAGGAAAAGAGCTGCCCCAGCTGGGAGCCGGGGCAAAGAGCTGGTGGAGGGGTCAGCAAGACATGGTCCCTAAGGGTGTGAGGGAGACTGGGCCTGGCACGGAGCACGTCTGGCTGGTATCCCCCTCTGCCCCCACAGGCAGTCCCATATCACAAACAGAGCCATCGTCCACCATCTTTTAGCTTCATATGGCTCTGGCGGGGACGAGTTGGGGTCCTACATTGCTCAAATACACGGGTCATCTCAGTTAATCCCCACAGCCCGTGTGGGTCCCACTCAGGCTTCAGGAGATGGCTCGGGGACCCAACAAACGCATCTCCTGCTGGGCCTGCCTCCTTCTAGCCATCTGTGCAATGCCAAGACAGTGCCAAGTTGCTCGTGCTCAGAGCTCGTGCTTAGACATCATGGGGATGCTTTGGGAGCAGTGGCCTTGATCCTGCCTGTCTGCTGCAGGCAGTGACCTGGATGGTCCAGCAGAGAGGTACTGTGGAATGGGGGCACTCTCAGGTCCTCGGTGGGTTGGGAGTGCTGTGGGGCAGCGGGGCTTTGGCACTGTGGATGTTGCGGTGGAGGCTGCAGTGCGGTGGGGTTTTCATGGAGTCCGCTGCCCTGCAAGGATATCAGTGGGGCTGGCAGCAGTCTTAAAGGTGCTGCAAGGTGTGTGCTTAGGTTTGCATGATTGTGGGACTGAGGGCCCACCTAGGTGAGCAGCCAGGTGCCAAGTGGGCACCTGGGCGGCAGAGCCAGCTCGGCAGGATGGTGGCTCCCAATTTGATGCTTCTCCTTCTAGCATGTGGTGCGAATGCCAGGCACAGCCCTGTGCCCACCCCTGGCACCCCCTGGCAGCTCAGTGCTCCCCTTGCCTCCACTCACGTGTGTCCCTGCCCCACGTGGTACCTGTGATGGCCTTCGGCTGGACTCACGACTCAGCCACACAGGGCGGGTGTCAGGAGCCACAAAAACACACACACACACAGAGGACACATGTCAGCACACACGCACATCACGGGACATGCATGGACACGCATCAGTTAAGCACACATGCATGGACACATGTGAGGACATGCACACACAGGACACCTGTGTCACATGCAGGTGTCAGGGTGCACACACCTGCACAGCACAGGCTCCAGGACCGGCGCACACAGGACATGTGTGTCAGGATACAGGGGGATACACAGAGCACATGTCAGGATACACACGGAGGACACGTGAGGACACACGTGGGACACACCAGGATTTCCATGTGCAGGGAGCAGACGCATCAGACACTCACATGAGCATGCACAGTGCTGTGCTGCAGCACGGCACCCAGGGCTGTCCTCTCCAACCTGTCACTGTCCCCATGACACCCACACCTACCGCAAGGAAGCCAAAGAGCAGCACGTGGCTCGGCGGCACCAGAGCTGCCTCCCAGGGCTCCTGGCTGCCTATGCAGGAGCCAGGACCACCCCAGCTGGCCAGGGACCGCAGCAGCAACAAGCCCAGCAAGCCCATACCCCTTGGGTGTGGGCTGCCCAGCACGGGGCTGAGCCTGACAGGGATCAGGTCCAGCCTTCAAACAGCTGATCTCACTTGGAGCGGGATGCGGGGCTCATAAGAGGCTGCGGCGAGCCAGAGGCATGTGCTCGCTGCCCTGCCCTGCCGTCTGCACGGCGGTCTCACCCCTGCGGCACGGCACGGCAGGGCACGGCACGGCCCTGCCCAGGGAGGCAGCCGGCCAGCGTTTAAGAAACCCACTCCTTATCCCAGAATGTCCCCACCCCCTTCGCCCTCCGAGCTAGGGAAAAAACAAATGCCAGGTTTTTGCTTGTTTCCAAACAAACTGGAAGCGCCTGCGTATTGGCATCCTCCCCCGCGCGGCGGGCTGGGAAGGGGCAGGAAGGGAAGGCTGTGCCGGGTCGCGTGGGACGCTCCGCCGCCGGAGCCAGAGCCGAGCGCGCGGCCGGGAGCTGCACACACGCCCGGGCAGCGGGATGCCCACGACCACCAGCGAAGCAGAACGGCCCCTGCCAGCGGGGAGCCTCCAGCGGCACTCGGACCCCTGCAGTGCCCCCAAGCCTCCCGGCCTCCCTCACCACCAGGCCGGTGCTGGGACACTGCTGGGAATGCAGAGCGGGGCACACTGAGGACCCAAGCTGAGCTCAGAGACCTCATCTCTGGATGGTCAGAGACCTCGAGGGGAAGCCAGGATGAAGCTGGAGGCCCAAAAGGCCCACGGCCTCCCTGGGGACAGGATAGCAGTCCAGGTGAGGCCACCCTGGTACTGCAGCTCTCCTTACCAGATACCTGCCCGGGGTGACAGCCCCTGCCTGCCTGGGCACTTGTGGCCCCTACCAGAAAGGTTCCCCAGCTGCTCCTGCAGCTGTGGTGCCACCACCCCTGCCTCCAATGCCCTGGGGAGCACAGTGGTGGCCTCCGGCAACACGGGTCTTGCACAAAGCATCTCCTAGGTACTGTTCTGACTCTTGCCTAGACTGGCTCTGTGCTCATCCCAGCCCCTTGATTTGAGGAAGGTGTGTGTGTTTGGGAGGGTTAAAGAGGGCATGTCCACCTCATAACACCAGTAGCTAGGTGTTCATTAGCCTCAGCCTCATTAGCCTCCTCCATGCCCAGGTAAGGAAGCTGAGAGGGACAGCAGGTCTTGGCACAAGCCCGGGTTTCCATGACTTTTGCACAGTCAGAGACTTTGCAGCAGGGTGTCAGAGAGGCTCTTCCAGGTTTAAGGACGCGATGGGTTTGCTCAGAAGCACAGCAGAAGGCTGATCTGCCCTGGCTGCTTCTCCCTGGCTTGACAAGAGCAGCTCTGCTGACCTATGTGGTCAGCAGCAACACCTGGTGTTGTAATGACTCTTGGACAAGCCTCCGTGGGCCCTCTTTGCTGGCACTGAAAGCTGGTGCTGGAGCCCCACAGAGCTGGGTGCCTTTCCCAATGGGGAGGTAGGGCTCTGGCTGCCAGGTTCACAGGGTTCTCCTACCCCCTCAGGACTCAGGCCATGGACCAGGCTTACCAGCCAAATTCAGTCCCACTGATGGTTCAAGGCAGCCCTTGCCTTGTCTCTAGCTGCAGCACGGGGCTCTCTGAGGGCTCACCGAGCTATAGCAATCGTTACTCTTCCACTGATGTCCGGGTTGTGTTCACCTGGCCATGCTTAGCATGGTCTAAGCCTGGTCTTTCATCGGAGCCTTGGACCTCCTTGCTGCAGGCAGGAGTTGGTCTCTCCCTGAGCATTATATATGCTCAGCCCCATATCACGTATTATATACTAAGATATATACTTTTATTATATACTTATTATATGCTACTATATGTTATATATATACTATACCTCTCAGCTTGGGGAAAGCCAGGTACCTCTGGGGCTGGGGTTAAGGACTCAGGCTCAAGTCTTCCCGTGTTCTCCACAGTGATGCCCAGGGCTGTGCTCATGTCTTTGCTCTGTGGCTGGGGAGCAAGTCCACAGGCCTGACAAGCACTGGGGTAGGCAGCAGCACGAGGAGGAACTTCACCATCAGTTCAGAGGAGAATTTGCATCCGAGCGTGCTGTGCTAGCTGCATTACGGTTTATTTCAGGATCTGGCATGCAGACTTCTTTTCTAAAACCTGGACTTCTTCCTCCATAGCGCTCTCTATCATTTGATCGCTATTTCTATCATCTGTGCAATGCAATTATCTACACTATTTTTACTAACTGCGTTATGACTTGCAGATTTCTTTACGAGTAAGAAATACAGATGTTTTCTGGGGTCAACATCTTATTTTCCTCTCTGTAGAGACAGGAACAGGCCAAAACGTGCATGGTAGGCCACGAGCGCACCGCCTCGCTTCTGCCGCTGCCTGGAGCCCTCCTCACCCCCAGCCAGGCCGCCAAACATCCGATTCGTCAGCAGACCTCACTGTCCTCCCCGCGCGTGCGGGAAGTCGTTCCTGAAGGAGGCTCAGCAAGGAGCCGCTGGAGATATTTCCCTCTTTCCTCACATTTCTGTTTTCTTTTCGGGGAGAAGCAGTTTTGGAAACACGCGATCTCCAGGCAACTGCCTGGCACGCGCTGAACCCGAGCTGCGTCCTGACCCGAGCCCGGGTAGCAGCTCGAGACGCGGGCCGGGGGGAGGCCGGGCCTCGCGGGGGGAGCCGCGGGGCAGAGCCTGGCTCCGGCCCAGTCCCTGGGCTGCCGCCTCCGTCCTGAGCGTGGAAAGCCCCTTGTGAACGAGCCGCATCCTGCAAGGCATTTGCCCAGGGAGCAGCCCCCCGGGCCAGGGTCTCCAGGAGGTTTAGTGCAGGGGAGGGGAGATGCCGTCCCCCGCTGGTCAGCAAGAGCTGGAGAGGACCTTGCTCAGGGTGCCCGTGGGTAAAGAAGGCTGGAGATGGCAGAGCAACTCTCCTTGAGAACCCACGCTGACCTCCTAACCGGGAGCCAAGGCAGGAGGACATCAAAGCACCAGCTCCTCAGCAGCTCTGAGGCTCTTGGCTGACTTTCCTATCCTCACAAGTCCTTCCGGAGGGTCACAATGTCCCCTTGGCGGGCCACAATGTCCCCCTGAGACCACTCAACTCACATGTGCATCGCCAGTCTGTTTGCACCCCCCTCAGTGTCTCCCTGTGGCTTCAGAGTCCACCTAGGCTGGGACAGCCCATGTTGTCTCTGTCCTCTCTGAGGATGCCCAGTGTCCCTGTCTGGGGACATCCCTGTGCCTCTGGCATTGAAAGTCTTTAAGGAGAGACAGCTCTCTCCAAATGCTAGGGAGTGCTGGATTTGGCACTTTTCAGAAGAGAAGGTGTCCATATGGGGGCCCATCTCCAGTCCATGAAGCTCCTCCCCAGTATGCTACCCATACCGGCAGCCCAGGTAGTCAGCAGAGCGGGCAAGGCCTGAGCCCAGCACTCCTTGGACATCCCAGCCAGGGAGCTCCCACCTGCAGCCAGCGCAAGCCCAAGCAAGGGCAGGAGCCCTGTGGGACATGAGAAATGGTCTCCTCGGGTGCAGCGGGGCTGTCCTCCTAAACCTGTCATGTCTCAAGGGTCTGGTTTTCCTGTCTGTCTCACAGCTAGGCTCCTTTGGAGGCCCTGCAAGGGACACTTCGCCGTCACCGCTTGCAGGTGCTGCCCTGAGCCTGTGTGCAGCCTCGCAGGCGCAGCGTCCATGCCCCATGCCCCCCGGCATTGCCCTGCCCCAGCCCCGCTGAGAGCTGCAGGGCAGGGAGCACGACAGGCACCTGCTTGCAGCACACCAGCCTGCAGAGACACCGGTCACTCCTCCATGGGACAGTGTCCCCTTGTGTCCCCATCAGCACGAGGACTGTGTGAGGCCCAGGGCTGGCTCTTCTGTGCGCTGCCTGCCCAGACCAGCCAACTACCCCAAGAACAAGCCAGGAACTGGAGCGGGGCCAAAAACACTAAACAGTCAAAAAGTCCTGCAGGATCTTGCCAAGGAGCCAAAACCTTCCTGGGATTGTCCCAGCTAGCAAATGCTTGCAAGCTGGTCAGCAAAGCCACCATGGTAAAACAAGCCAGCACGAAGGACCACTCTGACCGGTAGCAAGTGCCCAGGAGCGATGGGCATCCCTTTGAGGATGGCACTCAGACCCTGGCCAGGAGCCCCCGAGCTGCAGCTCTCCAGGACCAGGCTCAGACGGCAGCTTGGCTGGACAGGGAGCGCCTGTCTTGGCACTGCTCCGGTCCGGGCCGCCTGCTCAGCCAGAGGCAAAGCAGGCGGCAGTTGGGGTCCTGGGAAACGGCAGCGCTGGGTCAGAGCAGAGCGTGCCGGGACCTGGCGTGGAGTCACTGCGGGCTCCGCAGGACACTGCCCCGGCCAAGGGGGTGCCCACGGACCTCTCTGCCCCTTCCCCCGGGAAGCCGGTCCCGTGCAGCACGGGTTTTGGCGCGTGGTGTTGCTCCCTTTGGCCGTGTGCTCCCTGGCACGGCCCTGGCCGTGTCCCCTGCCCGGCCAGCTTGCTGCCTGCCTCCTGCCTGGCCGCCCGCCCCTCGTCGTGCTCTGTCCCCGCTGCACGGCGCCTTGCCCGCTTCGGCCAGGGCAGCAGCCCATAAATCTGCGTTGCGAGCAGCGCTCTGCATTCTCTGCAGAGCTTCATTTACTGCTCCAGGACAGAGAAACAAGTGGCTCTCGCCCTGAAGCACCGCTGCTCCCTGCGCGCTTTGCACGCTAATCACTATGGACTAGGAAGCTCCCACGCAGTGTGACGGGTGCAGGGCGAGCACCCGCTGTGATGACACACGGGCTGGTCCCCCGGCGCCTGCGCATGGCCCAGCCATGGAACACAAGCCGGGCTGCAGGCTGCACCTTCACCAACACGTCCCAGTGCGCTCCAGGGGTGCCCACCTCACGCAGTGCCCACCTCCCCGCTGCAGCAGCGGGAGCAGCCTCACGTGCATTGGCATGCACCCTTGGAGGTGTCCCCCGGTCCCCACGGCGGTGCTGCCGCGCCAGGTGCCAGCCGGCACTCTCACAGGCTGAGTACTGTGTTCACTCATACAACCCATGCACGCAGTGGGGATGCACACAGGTACACAGCCCATGGTGAAACGTGCACGAGCAGAGGGGCTCAGGGGCTGTCCTGAGCACCAAGACCCCACGATTGGGGCGTCTGGCGCTGCTCCACAGACACGCGGACGCAGCCGGCGACGTCTGCAGACTTCCCCACGGCCACACGGTGCACGGCCACCCGCCCACAGCGACCGCGGGGTGCACGCGGGGCACGCACACACGGTCCCGCTCTAACCGGCCAACTGGGGGGTGGCCACACAGCCCCCAGACCCTCGTGCCTCCCCGGCGCAGCCCTCACCGCACGCCCTGCCCTCCGCTGTCCCCACAGGACACCCTGCGCCAAGCACTCCTGTCCCCCAGGACACCCTGTGCCAAGCGCTCCGTCCGCCGGCGCCGGCCTGGCCCGGGGCGGCGATGCCAGCCCCTCTGCAGAGCGGCTGTTTCAGGAAGGCAGCGGCACCCAGAGGGGCTCCCTGCGTCACCTCCCAGCACGGGGTGGCCCAGAGGTCCCCCAGGGCAGGCAAGGGCTGCCTGTCCCTGGCCGGGGTGACCACCTGTGGCCGAGGCAGGACGGGGGCTCCCTGCAGGGTCCCCGGGGCAGTGCCCGAGCCCCTGCGCTCACCGAGGTCCCCGCAGAGCCCACGGCGAAAGCGACAGGGAAGGAGCTTGCTCTTTCCTTACCTCCTTGCTGAGAAGCCCGGAGGATGGAGAAGAGGAGGAGGACGCCGGGAAAGAGGGGTGCAGCTGGCTGCCTTGCCATCTCTTGAAGCAATGCCCCCGTGCGCTCGCGCTCAGTGTGTTTTATCCCAGAGCTGCTTAATTGTTGCTTCCAAGGATGCGAGGGGAAGAGGGGGGGCTGGAAGGAGGGAGGGGAAAGCGAGGGAGAGACGGGGGGAGAGAGAGGCACAGGACACTACGTCATGAGGAAAGGGCAAGCTCACAAGCCTCTCCAGGCTATTGGGCTGCGGTTCCCCCCCCACTTATTTTTTTTTTTAGGTTTCTCTCCCCAGCGCCGGTGCATCGCTGCCAAAAGGAGCGGCGCCGCTGCCAAGAGAGCCTCCAGCGGGAGGAACGGGGAGGGCCGCCCCGCGCCCTACCGTAATGGCCGGGCCGTACGTCGCACCTCGGGTGGTCACCGGGCGCCCCAGTGGGACGGGGACAGGGGACAGGGGGACGCTGAACTCGGCCCTCGCTGCCGGATGAGTGCTCTGCGTGGGGGGTGTCCCAGGGTCTCTGGGGAGGTGACTGGGGAGTCAAGCGAGGACCGGTTTCCAAAAACCAGGCAGAGGGCAGAGAGCTGCCCCTGCCCCTGCAGACGTGAAGGGGGAGACAGGGAGAAAACAACACTAGTGGCAGCACATTCCCTGTCCCAGGCGGGCTCCCGGCACTGCAGCCGCGTCTTAGAGCTTCTTCTGCCTCCTCTCCCTTGCAGTCATTAATGTTGTTCATGTAGGACACCCTACGTACGAGGCACACAGCCTGTGGTGGCCCCTGTCTGCCCATCCTAAGCCACCCGATGGTGGCCCTGCTTGATGCCAGAGCATGGAGACAGAGTCTTCACCCCGAGGGGACACTGGTGGGGACAGTGTGGTGGGGCGGCAGGCTGCAGGTGGCAGGGATGGGACCCAGCGGGGTGTCCTGGTGCACGGGACGTGGCCGGGCAAAGGCGGTTGCACCATGACGTGGGAAGGACGCGGCCCTGTCCTGGCTCCGGCAGCCGTCCACTGTCCACGATAGAAGCGCGACAGGTTGGACACATCAAGAGCAGCAGCAGCTCGTCCCCCGCTGTCCGTTAGGTGGCAGGCGCGAGGAGGACAAAAGCGAGAGTTTTGCAGGAAAGGGCGCCGCGCGCGCCCAGGGCTGCGTGGTGGGGAGTGATGCTTGTGCCCGAGCCCCCTCCGCGGCCTCGAGGTGTCCTGGGGACATGGGCGCGGGGGCAGCCACCGCGTCCCGTCCCGTCCCGTCCCGCCGCGCGCCAGGGGCTCGGCGGCCACGAGAACCGGGTCGCTCCCGTGCAGGACGGGGTTTGCATCCCTTGCAGCCGAGCTCGTCCCAGGCCAGGCACTCCGTGCCTCCCTGCACCTCAGCCTGGGGCTGTTGATCCCAGGGCATGTCCTCCTTGTGCTCATTCCTAGACTGGCACAAACTCAGGAGAAGCCCATGTGGACACTGCACCCCACTCCTCGTGAGGCCTCTCCGGACAGGCGGAATGTGGCTCATCCCAGCACGGAGCCCGGGAAGCTGTTTGCAGCCTGTGGTGCTCAGCAGGGACACGCACGGGAGGCAGCACACATGGTCCCCATCGCGGCCATTAGCAACCCCTCCAGTATCCACTTCTCTGTCCCTGGGGTGGGGGGAATTGGCAGCCTCCAACGGTGCAAGTCATCGGCCAATTCACCGAACTCCCCCTTCTCCTGCAAGAGAGGAGAAGCCCCAGACCTGGACACCTACTTAGAGAAGTGTTAGCTCAATCTGCGTTCAGCAGAGTCCCTCCGGGGCCCGGCCACCTGGATTCTCTCACCTCCCAGTCTATTGCAGGGAAGTGCTGATTGCTGCGGCCCCAAAACATTAGCACAGGGGGAACTGCGGAGTGTTTTGTCCTCTGCGCTCACACTTCAGCCGTGTCAGGGATGGGGGGGAGCCTTGCAGAGCCACCGGGACCATCCAACCCTTGCTGGGTTTTGCATGGATGGGGGGTTTTTGGTTTCACCTGCTCTTCTTCATACCTTTCACGTGGCCAGAGGCTGTGGCCGGCAAGGAGCACCCTGCGTTTTTTGGGGGGGTTGCATCGGCAGGGGGCAGAGCAGGCTGGTTGGCCTGACCGCGCGCCGGGCTCTCGTTGCTGAATTACGTAATGTTTGAGCGAAAACACACGCAGTCGTTAAACGCGAGCTCGCTCAGGAACGGTGTGGATACAGGGTAGGACAAGCACCCCGAGCACCCCGAGTAGGGCCGGGCAGCGTGTCCTGGGTGCTCGGAGCAGTAAAACATGCCGGGAGCGGGACCAGCAGAGCGGCCACACTAGGAACTGTAACCAGGATGGTTGGACCCTTCCAGCACCTTCCGTCTCCTGCAATGGGAAAGGGAAAAGGCTGACAGCCTTTCCTGCAGGGAGGTCCAAGCAGGAACGAATTAGCGACATAGTGCAAAGCCAGGCTGGGAATAAAGCGTCACGCACCGCAGGGACAAGCACAGAGGGGACTGTGCCCAAAATCTGCCTCTCGGTGCTCGGCGGCAAAAGCCAGTGCCTTGCTCAGGAGCGGGCACGAGAGGGGACCTCGTGCAGCCGCTCTCGGCGCGGGTCCCGGGCGGCTGTCCGTGGTGGCAGGTTTGGGCTCCGCACGCTGCCCTCAAATGCCAGGATTGCTGCAGGGAGAGGCGGCAGGGAGCCCTGCCCCGCGGCCGCCGCCGGCACACGCACCGTCCCGGGGCAACGCTGCTCCAAACAGAGAGGTAAACACACCTCTGCCCTAGCTACAGAGGAGCCCCACACCTGGGTCCGCAGGGATCCGCGCTGTTGACGGCCGTTGCCATAGGGAACGACGTCTGCAATGAGTTGCTAACGGGGTGGGACGCTGCTTTGTGGCGCCAGTGAGGGGACACAGGGGACATGCTCGAATGAAAGTGGCATGCAAAGGGAGGATCACAGGGTAGTCTGTGGAAGGGGCCTCTGGAGGTGTCTGGCTTGCAGCAAGAGCATCGCCAGGCCTCATGCACCAGGTTTTATCATCTAAGGCTTCACACCCTCCGAGGATGGAGGATGGAGATCCCCCAGCAACCCGGGACCTGCCCCGGGGCTGCACCACCCTCCCAGGGGAAGAAATTTTCACTAAGCTGATGCCTGCTCTACACCTAAGATGCTAGAACAGTGCAGGAAGCCCAAGGCAGAGAGTGCAGGAAAATGTGCATCCCATGAGAAAGTGCAACAGAAACACGTGGTGCTACTGAGGATGAAAGCGTCCGGAGCTCTGCGCATGAATATCAACAAAAGAATTGAGGGCTACCTGCAGAACACAGAATTGCCCCCTACAATGGATGACCAGGGAGCTGTGAGGAGCAACAAGGACCACAAGGGATTTTCTGTCAACTCGGACGCCAGGTGTGGCAAACTTGCTTGGCTCCAAAGAGCATCCAGAGGGCCTGTGGCAGGATGAGTCAAACCTCTCCGCACTGCCCGGTGCGGGTCCCAGGCGCTGAAAGACACAAGCCACAGTGGAGCAAAGGCGATTCTGGCCTCATGGTGGCCTCCCCGAGCGCCCTCCTGTCCTATAGCTGTGTGTGCACAAGGCAGGAGGCACCAGGCAGCTGTGGGAAGATACAGGTGTCGTGCACGAGCAGCAGCGGAGCTTTGGGACAGCAGTGGAGCAGCTGCTGGTCCCTGCTGCTGCCGCGCACTGATGCTCAGGTCAGCGTAGTTTATACGACATAGGCTCTGTCACGGCCTCAGGGAAACAGGCCACTGAGCGCGTCTGGGTCCCCGGTCCGGCCAACGTCGTGCAGGTCTTTTTGTCTCTTCAGTGGTGCTGAGCCACAGCATGTCTTTTGGAAAGGCGGTGTAGTCCTATCTATAAGATCAAAGGAGAGGGAGTCTGCCCCTTCCCTTGGCATGGTTGAGCACATGGTTGCTTTCCTCTCCTGGTTCATTGGTCATCATGTCAGCATGACCTGATGATCTTAAGAGTCCAGACGAACAGGGATTTCTGCAGTGGTGACCTGAAATGGGTCTGTGGGCTACAGCATCACATAAAAATGCACCACAGAGCCCAGGGTGGGAGGAAGGGAAAATGTATGGATCACAGGACCTAGGAATATTGATCCAGCACGCTGCTCTTCCCATGCCCTCATTCGCATGCTCCCGTCAGACCAGCCACACTTCTGTGGCCAAACTACATTTGCAATCCAGCCCCGCAGGAACATTCAATCCCCCCATCGCAGCCCAAGGCACAGCCCTACAATCCATCCTCCTGGCACCAGCATTTCACAGGCTGTGAAACCTTCCCCTTCCTGGAGCTATGTAAGGCCTGGATGCAAAAATGGAGATGCGCTGCAGCAGAGTCCTGGAGGGGGGTAAGTTGTGGGCAGGATCTCCATGTTCTCAGCTCTTCCCGCGTCCACTCGTCGTGTGGGTGTTTCTCAAAGTGCAAAAATACATCGCCAGCATTGCAAGAGGTGTCCGGGGACTGCAGAGGCTTAGGCAGGCTGCGTCTGCCAGCCGCTCAGTGCTGGAAGGAAGGTCCCTTTGTACGTGAATCTGCTGGGTTTGATTGAGTAACAATTGAGTAAATCGAGGCTTGTGTGACCCCAGCCGCACCCCACCCAATCTTAACTTTCCATTAACTCTTTTCTCTCTGGCAGTCGTTTCTTGCAGTTGTTAGAGAAAGAGATTCTGCCAACACAGGAATGCTATTTGGTGGCTCCAGAACTGCGGCCACATGCAACGATGGGATGTTTTCACTTGGTGTGGATAATAGAAACAGCCTGTTCACCCAGAGGCAGGGAGGGACTCTAAGGACACTGGTCAAAACCTTGCTGGGACATTGGATTCAGTCACAACTCTCCCAACAGGGAAGAGGGGAGGAGAGAAGGGGAGATCCAAGTCTCAGGCAGGTAAGCCCAGGCTCCTAGTTTTACAAATTGTATGAACATCCAGAAGAGAATTGTCATGGTGCTCGGACCTTCTCTGTAGGATTTACCACTCTTTCTCACAATCACCCCTCCCATTCCTCTTCAGGTAGCCAACTCTTCTCAAGCTGAGAGGAGCCATGGACATGCTGTACCTGCGAGGCTCAGGTTGTCGTAGGAGTGACGTAGTTCTGGGATTGGATCTAGAGAGATGGTGGGATCTCCATCCTTGGAGATGCTTAAAACTTGCCTGGAGAAGGGCCAGAGCAACCTGACCTGGTTTTGGAGCTAGTCCTGCTCTGCATAGGGGCTGGATTAGAGACCTCCAGACATCCCTCCCAGCCTAAATCCTTCTGTGATTTATATTGAACTCTCTTTGGTATTTCTGTAGTTCTGGGAAGCCTTCAGTGATGTATCTTTGAACTGCTACAATCTGATGCTGGCCAAGGAGGGATTTAGTGGTCCTGGCTCCATACATCTCATTCACTTTGTCCTTCTCAAGGACAGCTAAACATCTGCTGTTGATGATAGGTAACTTCAGGCTATGGTGCTAGTCCGGCTCTTGCAGCCTGGGGTTGAAACCTTCCCTCTTTCTGCTCCTCTCCTGATTGCCCAGGGTGTTCGATCAGATCTTTCAGGTGTCTGCTTCCTTGCTTCTTGAGGCAGCTGGTGGGCTTTCCAAGGGTTCATTAAAGGTACCCTCACTAAAAACGTGCTGTGCCTGGGTGCATGCAGCGTTCAGCAAACACAGTGTTTGCTGGAACGCTCCAGAATTCTTCTCGGTCAGGAATGATTCCCTGCCAGATTCAGTCTTGACCCCCAGCAGTTTCTGCAGTAGAGTGACTTAAATATTAGAATATTGTTTTGTATTCTTGAAAAAAAAAAAAAAAACAGAGTGAGAGGGGAAAGAAGAGTGTGTTTATTACGGAGACATAGCTTTTCACTGCCTTCGTGCTCTGAAAGGGCTGAATCATTTTCAAACAGACTTTTCTTTCAAATCGCCTTTGTGCAGAGACCAAGACTGCAAAACATCAACCCAGAAGCAGCGCAAGCTGCGGGCAGCTCAGCACAGAGCAGTAACTGGTACCACAGCCAGAACGTGAACTTTAGACACGGCCTGTGCTCCAGTTTGTGTCTGCAGCACAGAGAGGCCCTAAGGAGAAGGCGGTGGAGCTCTGCTACCCTGCAGCCAGATCCTTGTGGTGTTGAGGGGAAACACAGAGCAGGCAGGGCCCGGCTGTCCCCCCCAGGCCCAGCGCACTCTGCAAATGCCAGTCCATGGCTCCCAGTTCCCCCATAATCTGAAACATGAGTCAGAGCCTAAAAAAAAAAAAAAAAAAAAAAAAAAAAAAAAAAAAAAAAAAAAAAAAGAAAGAAAAGAAAAAAAAAGGAAGAAAACACATAAGATGATGCATTTGCTAATGTCGACAAGGCTGCGCATCAGCACAGATGTCCTTTCTCAAAGAGTCCCCTTCTAGGAAACTTCTAGGAAACTCCCTGCGGAGGCTCGAGGACACAGACCTCTCCTGTTTTGGCATTACCTGGGCTCCTGAGATGGATCTGCCTCGCTGTGAGTGACCTTGACACAAGGCTACTGTGCCAAAACACTTATCAAGGGAGGCATTTGATTCAACAACTGTCTTGTGCGCTCTTGACTGACTCCAGAAGAGGCAGCAGAGGTGTGATTAAAAGCCTCAGACTCCTGGCGCTGCATTTCATGCTCTCCCTGTTGGAAATGACTGAAATCACACTAAAAAAACCCTAAAACGTCCTTTCTAGCAGGACTGCAGGCTGCTGCTTACCTGCAGGCTGATAGCTTGCCCCCTCTGCGCCCCACTTTGGGTTCCCCAGGGGTTTCAGAGCTGCCTCAAAAGCAATTTCCCTGCTGTTTTGCCCATGGGAGAGGCACCTGCTGATGTGTAGGGTGGTCGCGCACAGCTGGTCTTGCACTGCCTGATGGAAATGTGGGGGGGCTGGTTACGCTGATGAAATAAAGTAGAAAGGAAGGAGGAGAACTTGGGGGTGAAGTCAGGAATTTACTGAGCTGCCAATATTAGGGTTTCCACAGTGGAGTTCTGTGTGTGTGAGCAGGGCTGGGGGTGATGAATGAGCAGGATGGCAGGAAGAGAGGGCAGAAGAGCCCAAGCATTGGGTCAAGGAGGCGGCCAGACTGTGGCAAAGAGAGCTGGAGTGAGATTTAGGAAGAGCAGCCAGACCGGGACACGCAGCAAGGGAGACCAAGCCTGTGCTGTAATGCGGGGTGCCCGAAAAGGAGGTGTCGATGCTGGGGCTGAATTCACTGAGAGACATGGAGGGGACTGAGAAGGGGAGGAGGGACCAAGCATTGAAACTGGGAATAGCTCATAGGAGAAGCAGGGGAGAAAGGGAGAGGACAGAGAGTGGATGGTCCAGTGTTGCAAAGCAGCAACAAGGGAGAAGATGGCTACAGCCCTGCAAGGATCCGGTCTGAGATGGGAGCATGAGGGAATGAGAGGTCAAGGTAGCTGCAAACACTGTGTGGGATGAAAAGCTCTTGTCTAGAGCCAGGAACTAGAGAGAAAGCCTGAGACCTTTAGAGAGGGAGTGTGTCTGAGGCCGCAGAGGAGGAGCAGGGGTGTTAGGACCTGACTAAGAGCTGGTGGCTCTAGGGGCAGGTGCTGGTTTGAGCTGGGCTCAGAAGTTCCTGTGTGAGCATGAACAGTGGATGGGGCTGACATCGGGGTCATGGAACTGGTGGGATCTCAAGGCACATTTCATTTCTATACAAGTGAGGACCCCCACACACTTCCAGAGGCTCTTCTAGAACTGTCCTGGCAACTGCAGGACTCCCTTTGGTGGCCACTCTGCAGGAGAGGAGAAGAGGGATGTTTGCAGGCAGACCCCCAAATCCTTGGACTGCTACTGAAGTCTGGCACAGCAAGGAGGAGTCATGCTAAGGAACAGCCTTTGTATCCTTATTAAAGGGGTCTAGGGACTAATCCAGCAACCTCTCCAGGGTATGGTGCAGCACAAGGAGGTGGAAGTTGGAAATGCTGCTAGAGCCCTGGTTTGGGGATACAGGGAGCCACTGGACGCTGTGCTCTGCACTTTGGAGGCTCTTGGAAGGTCTCAGAGGCTCCCAATTCTCCCAGACTGGTCTGGAGTGAGGAGCAAGCCCCGAAACACAAGCCTGTGGACAGCGGCGGCGGGGGATCAGCTGTTAGCCGCTCGGTCTGGCAGCAAGCTGCTGCACGAGCAAAGCCCTGGCCTTCCACCAACCCTCGCTGTTTCCTCCCAGCCGGCTGGCCAAAAGGAGTCAGATGAGGACATGGGAGGGAGACGGGAGTAGAGGGAGGCTTAGGGGAAGCCAGGGTAACGGAGGGCATGGAGCTGGTTCGAGCAGCTCGCTGGGGCTGGTGCTAAACCTGCCCGCATGCAAGGAGGTAAGGAGGTACAGCGGACGAGCGATGGATCCTGCTCCCGGCCAAGCAACTCATCCCTTGCTGAGCTCAGAGCGCCCCGACACAGAGGAGCAGCGCCTTCCACACCCCTCCACTCTCTCCCTGTGTTACAGGAGTTTTCTTCCTAGTTTTCCTGCCGTTTTCCAGGGCATGCACGAATTTCCTGGGTCACTTTCTTGCAAAATTTGTATCTAACCTCCTTTTCCAGTTTTGAGTTGCCTCTGATTCAGCCCTCTACCAGGGTCCACCAGCAGCCCCTGCTGCCTGCAGCCTTTCCGTTGGGGCAGAGCTTCTTCGCTTTCAAATAAAGCTGCACATATATCTCTGCCTTCTCTCACTGTTCAGGGCCATCTCAGTCATTAAATTCACATTGCAGCTTTTCTAGAGTTTCACCTGTTGTTTCAACCACTGATGTCTCTAAGGCAGCAAATCCTTCATTCCCATGGAGATAACGGAGACTTTACTGTCCTTGTCCCATTTATTCCCGTGAACAAAGTCTGAATCAAGACAATTCTCCCACCACTTCTCCTGCAAGTTTGTGTTCAGAAGTCCCCAGTTCCCAGTGGTCTGTCCTGACGTTGGCCATTTCCTGGGGCTGTTTGCAATGAATGGATGCCTGGATGAAGCCCTTGAGACAACTTTCAAACTCACCTCTGCTCTGCCACCCCAATCCCACGATCCACAGTAGCACCTTGGCCTTAACAAGGGCAACTTTAAAGTGGGCATAAATTTTTACAAAAACAGCTGTCTTGTTTTAGGCTCATTTCACTTAGAACGCAAATGATTTGGGGTTTGCTTTTGATTTCAGTGATGGAAAACAAGGAAATCCGATTGCAGGTAAAGCAGAAGAAACAAACAAAGAAGCTCAAGTCAGAAATGATGGAGGTGTTTCCTGATTTCCATGGCACCTGGTGCTCCGTCTGGGCTCTGTGCACGCCGAGTGAGAGGCCACCCGGAGCAGATGCCGAGGGGTCACTGATCTGTTGTTTCATGTGAATCCATCTGGGAAAAGCAAAGAGCAAAGTCCCACCAAACAAGGGAGTAAAGAGAAGACAGTCACAGTGCAAAGTTCTCCCGGGAGCAACTGAGTAGGAATACCCACTGTAAGGTCCATCAGTGGGTTTTGGATGGATTCCCTCAACTCTTTTATGAAATAACTTTATTTTAAAAGGCAAATATGCTGTGAGTTTTTGGCTATGCCCCTGCAGACCCCTGGGGCCTGGAGCGGGCGATGTGCTGGGGCGAAGGCGTCCTTCCCGCGAGCCGAGCAGGGGCTGCGCTCCGGCGCTTCGTGCCTTGCCATCCCTGCTGTAGCTGCTTTTCCTCGCAGCGCTTCACAACTCAGCACTCTTGAGTTAATTAGAGAACCATATGCCCCTTTCTCGCACATCATAAAAGCATGTGTTTAAAGCTGGGTGATAAAAGGGAGCATTAGTCTGGGTCATTGCAAGGCTCTGATCTCAGCTCTGCTCAGCACACTGCCTCTCTTTTCTGGACAGCTCTCAGACCAGGTGGAAATGATGTTTGAGTCCATCTGAACTTGCTTTCCTGCCAGCTCGCTGGAGAAACTACCAAATGTTTTACAGCTCTTTCCCAGGCACGGTTTGTTCTGTAACATCCTCCTGCAGCCTGCCTGTCCCTGCTTAACTCCCCCGGCTCCCTCTGGGTGCTGAGCTTCCATCTCCTCAAGGAAGCTCGGGACCTTGTTTGAGGTCGGCTTACGGGCTGCCCAAGCAGGTCTGCCCCAAGGTTCAGTGTGCAGGTGGTTTCAGACTCTCCCAGGTCATTGTAGACTGTCCAACCTTCCTCCCTGGAGTCGACAGGGTGCAGGGCACCTCCTTGGTCCGTGAGCACATCCCCTCGGGGTACATGTTCCTTCACACTCAGTTCAGGCGTTCAGAGTACATGGGAATTTCTGAAGCAATTACTGCATATACCTGGTGTGGGAGATCTACCGTTTTCTCCTTGCCATCTGCAGGGTGTACTTCTCTCCTAGTGTGCAAGACAGAATAACATGCCACATGTTTTATGTTAATGGGTCCCTTTTTCTCTCTTTCATTTTCTTTAAATCCTTACAAGAATCTGAGCCTGGGAGGTGAGGATCCCATCTGCTCTCGTGAAGACCATGTTATCCAGTCAGATGCCTTTTGGCATAAAGGAGATCCAAGATGTCACGAATACAAATTTTATACATGAGATGAACAGGTTTGGTCCACTGTGAGGTATCCTTCAGGGACTATGTATGCTCCAGGAGCAGGATAGCTCCAGAGCCACAGGAAGTCTTCACAGAGATGTGTAGCAGATGATGCTGGGGAGGCAAAGTCCTGCTTCTCTCATCAGCAGCATGGAGGGATCTGGGAAGTCCTCATCTCAATCCTAGCTGCACTGCAAATGATCTTTTGATAACACGAGG
Source organism: Nothoprocta pentlandii (assembly GCA_013398315.1). Classification (NCBI taxonomy): domain Eukaryota; kingdom Metazoa; phylum Chordata; class Aves; order Tinamiformes; family Tinamidae; genus Nothoprocta; species Nothoprocta pentlandii. Next base: position 113,995 of record VZSG01001160.1, on the reverse strand, counting down.
TTTTCCCAGTGCAATGGCTCATTAAAGAAAAGAGTATTAGTGAAGAGCAAAACTCAGTCATTGTGCCAGGTAAGGAGCTGAGGGGTGCTGAGGAGGGGTGTGGATGAGACACAGGAATGAAATGCAAGAAAGAGTGAGTGTTTCTAGATTTTGGAGGCCCTAATGTGGAGCAGAAAAGGGGATCAGGTTACTAGGAAGGATGGGACAGGTCCTGGGCAGGAGAGGACATCATCTCACCAAACAGACTTCAGTACCAGTGGCTGTGGCAGGAGCACAGCTGCACTGCAGAGGAGTGATGAAACCACAGGAGCTCCAGGTAAGTGTAGGTGTGCACCATGCTTTGCACCTGAGAACAACTTCACCTGAAAACACTGAAACAGGAGCAGAGACAACTTGGGCAAACGGTGAATAGCCCTGGCCAAACTGCCTCCACCGTCCTTGATTCAGGGACACCGGAGTGCCTCCTTTCCAGAGAAAAAAATTACTTTTAAACCTCTCCCTCCTGCACTGTTTTGGGCATAAGACATCCCATGGAGGTAAGAGAAGTTCATTTCCTCAGGTCTATCTGTGCAGTCAGACCCATGAGGTCCCCTCCATGACAACTGTGGCACTCAGGAGCTTTCCACACCACTGGTACAGCCTTGACTGCCTCTGGGCACTGGTGTCCTGGGTCTGCACAGCTCTTCTCCTGGACCTTCATCCCAGGAAGAGGCCAAAAAAGAAAAATGGAGGTCTGGGAAGAGATCTTGTGTCATCCTGCTCTTTTCTGTGACCAAGAAGCTCATACTTGCAGGAAAACACTAGTGCTTTATCATGAGAAATTGCATAGCCTGAGGTGTCACCAGAAACTTCATGGCCCAAGGGGCCCCCAGGGTTTCCAGCCACATGCTCTGAAAAAAAAAATCGCAGTGTTTATTTCTGCTGCTCCCCATGAAGATATGTGTTGCACCAGAGTGAACTGCAAATCCATCCTGATGAGGACTCACTCTAGGCCATGCAACTGCTTCAGGGGTGGGTGTTGCAGGACAACCCCTGTGTTCTCCAAGCACATAGAATCATAGAATCATAGAATGCTTGAGGTTGGAAGGGACCTCAGAGGTCATCTAGTCCAACCCCCCTGCTCACGCAGGGTCACCTAGAGCACGTGGCACAGGGCTGCATCCAAGCGGGTTTTAAAGGTCTCTAAAGAAGGAGACTCCACAACCTCTCTGGGCAGCCCGTTCCAGTGCTTTGTCACCCTGACAGTGAAGAAATGCTTCCTTAAGTTCCTGTGGAACTTCCGATGCTTCAGTTT